>VXAK01013768.1:129477-171355 GCA_013399435.1 Arenaria interpres | reverse complement strand
ATAATATACTTTGTTTTGAAACAGTCTTCTCTAATATCACTATACTACTTAAAACAATTCAGGATTCATAATTCTACTATATGCACACTTCCTGAAGTAAATACCGTATTTCAGTGGAAGTACAGGATGTATCTCCTTGACTGCTTAAAGTGTTTTTATAAGCTGGCAAAAAATTGTTGAAAAGCTGAGAAAGGTCATAAACTGTGATGGAAATAAACTGAAACTTTGTCTAGTTTAATGTATAAAATAAAAAAATGTGGGTTTTTTTTCTTTACATGGAGCCTTACAGGATTAGAGGGGGGGAAAAAGCAAAGTATGTATCTTATAGTCAGGTTGACTGAGCCCTAGCTGATACGCATGGGTTAGGGAAGGAGACGTTTGTTGGGATAAGGATTGGTTCCTTGCCATATAAAATATGTAGGGGACATTAACTTATGGATAAAGCTAGGCATGAGATGCAGTAAGAACCAGCATCTTAAACCATCTGTTTGTTGTGACTCTGGGCATGCCTCTTCTCTGTTTTCAGGGCAAAGCCCTGTTTCCAAACAGGTTACTAAACCATTGCTAGGAAGACAGTTGAAAAAGCTGTACTTCGTGTCTGAGCTATTAGCTGCCCAAATGAAATCTTGTACCTGAATCTGCTCATCTGGATGTGGCAATAGGTTGGTTTTACTCAAATGACATGCCCAATTTTGTGCTAAACAAAAGCTATTTGCATTTATTGCTAACATCATCTATCTTCTGCATTTTTGTACACAGAAATGGATGCAGTTCCTGTCCATACTATAGAACAGCCTGATGGTGCATGACAGCCATATAGGATGCTAAAAATAAATTATACACCTGAAAATCCACTTTTCTTTATCTTTTTAATATTAAAAGTGAAAGATTAAATATTTCTGGTTGCACTTTTATGTTTAACCTTGCTGTTTTACTTAAGTGCCTTAATACTTTACAAACCCAAACACTCCAGAGCTGCAAATAATTTGGTGTTGTTTTTTCTTTCTGTAGAGTCTATCTGCTTGGTTCTACCCCCGGACGATACCAAGGTAGCGATAAAGAAAAGTGGGGTCATCTTAGGCTCAGAAAGGTACTAAAACTGTAACCTTTTTTGTTAATAACTTTTTAACTGTGAGTATAATTTTGGAGAGTGTTCTTTAGTTCCTTTTGATTTTTCCAGCTATGATTAGCAATCTTTGTTGATTGAGTTGATTGAGCTGTAACAATACGTTGTTACAGTTTAAGTTGGCAATGACATAAGCTTGCAACTTACAATAGTGTAGACTTTGCACGTAATATCCCTGGGCATTATTACCATGGTCTGAATTGTCATGTGCTTACAGATGTCTGAGCAGTCACCATCACTCAGATGACTTTCTGTCTGTTCTTGGTGTTTCTAACAAGTGTGACGCTATCAAAACCCAGTCTTCTTTAGGAACCAAATATTGCCTTTTTAAAAGGCACTTTCTGAGACAAGATGTGCTGATACAGACTTGCCTGCACATAGGGAACAAGCTTATTTTCTTAAATGTTAAGGGTTATTACAGCTCCTTTTTCCCTAATGACCTGGCAAAACCCCATCAAATTAAAAACCAGTTTGCAAATAGCTTTTGTCATCAATTCAGTTAGGCTTTTAGTTTTGTTCTACTACATGAGATCTTGATATTTTTTAATTAATTTTTTAATCAACTAAATAATTAGGAATATAGATTTTGATTTTTTTTTTTTTACCACCAACCCCTCCTGCATTATTTACCCTCACACATTATTTAGATAAGCCATAAAGAGCTTGGCCTTTCTGATATATGTTGTCTGCATATTTTTTTGCTTAGTAAGACACGGAGAACAAATAAATAGAAAAAGCTTGTAAAGGATAAAGATGGTCTTGTGGCAAATGTTTGTGTGATTAAAAAGATTAATATTTTTGACAATGCAGATAGACCTGGTGACACTACACTGACTGAAGCTATTTAGTTATGTGTCTTCTCTAGAAGGGGGAGAAAGGTAGCCACTACATAAAATTTAATATGTGCCTGTATCCATCTGTTTTTAATGTGACTTTAAATTCTATTCACAGCTAAAGAACTCTAAAAGGATTATTTTAATTTTTTCTTCCATTGTTCTTTGTTCCCCTCTTATTCTAGGCTTCTATTGTAGCTGGGGCTTTAGGAGATGAGAGGAATTTTATGGCCAACAACCACCAAATATAAAAAGATTTAGCTGTTTAATTTATTGTGACTTCTAAAGCTAATGTTTCATGGTTTTTTTAGGAAAAGCTGCTAGGATTCCTTTTACCCATTATTTAATGGTTGGCTTTGGTGCTTTTGGATAAAACTTGTGATGTTTGACCTTCTCTTGTAGGAACAGTGGATTTATTTCGGGACCGTGATGATGTTTTTTATTGGAAAGTGAACTCGTTAGTATAAATGTTGTCAGAAGTGAATTATAGAGGATCTATTATGTCAGAAGCAATATCAACCCCCAATTAAGGTTTTTGTTGCCTGCTGAAGTCTAACAATGTTTGAATTTCTCATGTTAGCTTTTGAAAGAGCATGCTTCATCGATACCAGCACAGGAATCCTGGCCTGTTGTTGGACAGTTCTCAAGCATTGGTTCAATGGGAGCTGATGGGTCCAAATGGCTTTGCTCAGAGTTCCAGGAGAGCCTGGTGGCTGCAGGCAGCAGTGTGACTACTCTTCTTAAATGTGATGTTCCAATTCATTTGGTATGTCTTCTTAGATGCTAGTGACCTTTATTCAACATCTATTTATTTGTTCACATTTTAGTCATTGGTTTGCTTTTAACTTTTGGAAGACATGAATATAGTTTTCATCCTGAAATCATTAGGATGCCACTTAGTGACACTTGTGTATGGTATACTATAAAAATGTACTGTGATTTCCATCTGCATGACATTAGAGTGTATATAATCAAAGTTATTATCATTCAATAGCTTGTCTTCCATTGAGTTTTGTAGATGCAGCTGTTTCTGCTACTGGGATATAACTGAACTCTGGTTAATACCTAAAACAAATTATTTTCTAACTGTTATTGTGGTCAGGTTATTAGCACAATTAAGGTGACAAACAGAAACAAGCTTGTTAAATTGAGGACAAAATATTGTCAAACTACACCCTTACCATGTGCTAATTGTCCCTGCATACTCGTATTTGAGTTATGGGTCTGAAATATCATAAGATAACGTGAAGAACTTATTTTGACCAGTGTGGAAAGTGGTTAAAGCAGGATTGTTTGAGTCTTTTGGTAAGCTCTGCGAGAGACATAGAAGTATTAAAGACTTTTTTTTGTTACTGGCACATGACTAGTTCTAAGCTGTAGTGTAATTTCATTCATTCTGAAAAATGAAAAAAAAAAAAAGGGGGGGGGGGGGAGGTTTCTCAAGTTTTCTTTAAGGTGATTTTTGTTTGAAAATTGATGGCTTGTGTATTTAGAGCTACGTTATTAAAGTTATGTTTCTTTCTTCCTCCCACCTCCATGAAGGTTTATCCTACTGTGAGCAACGTGAGGCAAAGTCTGGAAGGCTATCCTGGTAAGCAGATGAGCCCTGATTTATTAGCTTTTTGTGGTAATAATGTCCCACAAAATCACTGCAGTGGCTGGTATTGAATGAATCTGAAGTTGTCATCTTGCTGAGAACTTGGTAAAATAGGCGGCAGTAGAATCCTTTTATTACTGCTACTGGAGCTCTGACTCCAGCTCTTCTACTGTGGTTGAATAGAAAAGCTTTGTGGGCATTGGTATATAATGTTTAATCGGTATAGCCATGTTCATACATCACTTTATAGGAAAAAAACAGCTCTTGCTTACTCTTCTAATTCCAGGTGTACTTTCATTTTGGTAGAAATTTCAGGTTTGCATGTGCCAGGCTCTCCTTGTGGCTTTTTTGCAGTGTCACCCTGCACAGCAGATACAATGGAGAATAAGATGCTTAACTACTCGTTAGTCGTTTTCTTAATATTGCAATATGCAATTTTTCTGTTCAGTCTTCCCATATTTGTGTTAATGAAGTCAATATGTTTGTATAGAAAGCATAGCCCCAGCTAACTTGAAAGAGGAAGAGGTACTGTAATATTCTGATGCAGCAAAGTTCCTGTATCTCAGAAGCAAGCACTTCCGTGGGTTATATCCATGTGTGCTAAGGGAGCTGGCTGATGCCAATGTGCAGCCGGTGTTGATAAATCTTCAAAAGGTCAAGGCAATTGGAAGAGATTCATGAGGACTGAAACAAAAGAATTCTTTTCTGTCTTCAGGAAGGGTAAGGAGGAGGATCTGGGTAACTATAGGCCTGGCACCTTGATCCTAGGGAAGGTGATGGAGCAAAGAACACTGGAAACCATTTTCTTTTCTGATGGACAAGAAAGTGATCGGGAGTAGTCTGCATGAATTTGTAATGGAGGGATTATGCTCCATTAACTTGATATCCCTCTATGACAAGATAACTGGCTTGCTCAATGAGAGGAGTGTGCCAGATGTTGGTTTTTTTGACTTTAGTAAGGATTTCAACACCATCTCCTATAATGTTATTGCAGACAGCCTGTTGAAGTACAGGCTGGATGAGTGGACAGTGAGGCAGATTGGAAACCAGTTAAACTGCCAGGCCTTGATGGTTGTGATCAATGGCATGAAGGCCCAGCTGGAGGTCAGCTGCTGGTGGTGGTGTGTGCCAAGCACTGGTACTGGGGCCATACATTTAATATCCATATTAATGACCTGAATGGTGGGGCAGAGTACACCCTCCGTTTGCAAATGTTACAAACTCAGGAAGTGGTTGATGTATCAGATGATTGTGCTGCCATTCAGAGGGACTGCAGAGTCTGGAGAAAATGGGCTGAACAGGAACCTTACGCAGTTCAGCAGAGGGCACTGCAACATACTGGGCTGGGGCAAGAGTAACCCCAGGCACCAGTTTACACTGGGGATTGATGGGGGAAAGCAACTATGCAGAAAAGGACTTGAGAGTGCTGGTGATCACTGAGCTGAAGATGAGCCAGCAATGCATTCTTGTGGCAAGAAGGCCAACAGCGTCCTGGGGCTGCGTTGGGAAGCATGTCGCCAGCAGGCTGAGGGAGCTCTATTTAGCACTGCTGACACCACATCGGAAGTGCTATGTCCAGTTACTGGCTTTCCAGTACAAGATAGACGTGGAGGTACTGAACCAAGACCAGCAAAAGACTGCAAAGATGAATAAGGGTTTGGAGCATCTGTGATACAAGGCGAGGCTGAGAGAGCTGGGTAGTTCTTCAGCCTGGAGAAAAGAACTTAGCTTACTGTCATTTCTTTCATATTGTGAAATAATGGTGAATGAGGTAACTCTGTATTTGTGCAAATGAACAGCTCTGGGGACTCCTGCAGGTAGTGCATCCCTGAGAGTAGAAAAGTTTTTATAACGCATCCCTATGGTGTTTTCTAGGACAGGTTGAATGCAGTAGGTTTTGCATTATGTTTTTAATACATACCACTAATAATGCTCAGTGTGCCATGGTTAATTCTTCTTTGTTAAATTCTTATCAAGAAATCATAACATGCATTAGCCAAAGACAAAACCAATACAAATGCAATTTCATCAGAGAAGTTCTTGCTCTTTAAAATAATGCTGCTTGGTGGTTTTGTGATGTTTTGGTTTGGTTTGGTTTTTTTTCGGTTTTGGTTGTGGTTTTTTTTCTGAAAGCTGCTTATTTTATTCCCTCAACTTGTATGGGTAATGATCTCAATCTGTTGATATCAAGTAGTATCATAACAAGAAATTACCCATAAACATCTGTCTTCTAAGAGGACGTAATTTTATACCCTATATACTGTTTATCTTTTTTCCTTGTGTAAATCTGTTACGTAGTGTTTAGGACCTTGCTGAATGATAAGAATGAAAGAAAACCAAACCAACCCACAAACACCCCTGTATAGCATTTTATACTACTGGAGCATTTAACCGTTTTCTGAAAATAACTCATCAGGATAGTACCAATAACTTATTCCCCAAGATGCTTGCTGCTTTTAGAGTGTCTTTCAAAAAACAAATGTACATGTTCTATTTTTTTTTCCCTTTAAGCTGGTGGCTCGCTTCCCTACAGCATACAGACAGCACAGAAACAGCTGTGGTTGCATTCCTATTTTCAGTAAGTAGAACCCAATTGTTTGTTTATTTTATTGGTTTGTTTTTTTTTTCCTTAGACTGTACGTTTAAACTTAGAATGCTGTAATGTTTGAGTGTTAAAAGTGAATTAAGGGGAATTAGTCCTTGAAATAAAAGCCTGTAGTTCCTTATTTGCTGGTCGTATCTCCAAAACGTAGTCAAAATGTGCTCTTTACCTGTCAAAAATTATATGGGATACTGTTGCTAATGGAGGATACTACCAGATTTTTGGATTCTGTAAACTTCTATTTAAGCTTTCCTTCCCTAAACTGGAATAAAGTTACTCCTCTTTTTTTCCTTTATTTTTTTAAGTTGTATTTCACTTTTCTACTCGTGCCTTGGTTTTAATAGGATTTCAACTGAACCACAACAGGGTTAGAAAGACTATTTTTGTTTGTTGAGTTCAGCAGTCCTGCTGCGAAAATTCAGTCCTTTATGGTAATACAATCTTTTGTTAAAGGTGCCTGACGTTTTCCATTAAGAACTTCTATTTTCACTTGCTACTAATTTTGCCAGAATCTAACACATTCCTTGCCAGATGTCTCCCTCAGGCTGAATCTTTAAAGGCTTAAGCGTCTTTTGAGAACAATGGGACAAGTTGTTTTGAACAGATTAAAAAAAAAACAAAACAAAACAAAAACAACCAACTTAGATCTGGTAACCTCTTACAAGACCACAGCTTCCTATTCCTTTCACCAGAAACTTAAACCTTCCAGGTGGAAGTTGTCGGGTAAAATACTTCAACCATAGAGTTTACCCAAGAGTTTGTAAAGTTGTGTATGTATTCAGAGGGCTGAAAATAGAATTGCAGAGAGCATCCTCCATCCTGGAGTGAACATAGTTACTGCTGTGAGACTTGCTGGTCAATGTCCAAGGAATGGAATTGGAACAGAAAGTATGTGAGGCTTTGTCTTTTGCCTTTGAAGTGTGCCCTCTAAGCACATTCAGCAAAGGAAGAAAGCTACGAATACCTTCAAGATTGTTCAGTCATGATTCAAAGATTGAGGAGATCATAAAACCAGGGGTGTTAGAGCAGTCTTAATTCAGTTTCTATAAGCATATACCTCATGAGAATCTTATTGGAAGAAAAATGTAACCTTTTTTCGGTTAGTCTCTTACTTAGTGCACAGAACATTATGTGATAATGAGACCATCCGTTTTTCCTGTTCAATGAGAAAACACCCACATACCTGTCTCATTGGGCACATTAGGGTCCTGCTCTAGTAGGCAACAAAAGGGCTCTTTTAAATTCATCTGGCGAATTGGTTGCAGATGATAAGTGGCCCTGTGTAATGACTACCCAGATGCAGATTCTTACCCTGAAGTAATACAAGACACTAGCCCTTGAGAAGAGCCTGCATGTGAGCTGTTACTATAGAGCAGATGACACACAGCATCTTCTTATCTGTGGTAACCTGAGAGACATAGAAAATGGTAGGTCTCATTTCAATAGAATTAAATATAAGAGGAGCTATTTTGAAGCCTTGTCATAATACAAAGCTTTGGGTAGTAGAGGGATTAGAGGAATTTGTCTAGGGATCCTACCAGAGTTGAAGAAATAGAAATAATTTATACATAAAATGAAGGAGAAGGAATAGCTCCTTTTTATAAGTAGGGAGAGATTAATGGAGTTAGAAAATGGTGTCCTATAGTCTCATCCCAAGAGGTAGAACATTCAAGGCATACAATTTTTGTGATGTCTGCAGGCTGTTTTTCTATCTCTTCTGCCAGTTGAGTGTATTTAACTAACCTGTAATGCAGCTCTAAATTGTAATTTCTTAAATTTCTTGAAGTAATTTCTCAAAAGAATAAGGTGACTAAACTTAATATTGATTTCACTTTTCTGATCATAGTAAATGATTACTAGACTGCTTTGTTAGATTAGCTACTTTGTAAATGGTGCAATTTGCTGTTTTCTCTCCGATGGGGTTGTTGTTTTTTCCTTTCAGTATGACTCATTGTTGCAATGCCTAATGATTTCTGTTAATTGCTGCTTTTGAAACAGTTGATCAGCTTTAACAGTACATAAAACATTGTATTTTAAAGCTCATTTTAACTGATTGACTTTTAATGCCACATGAGTTATGTTTATGCATTACCTTGTCAAATTTCTATTTTCAAAGAATGGAAGAAGTTGGTTTGACAAGAGCTTGTTTGACTTGCTGTTGACAATTCCTAATGATACTTGTAGTAGAGCTTTATGTGTTCCTTAGGCCTGTAGAGTTTTGAAGAATAATCACCTTTCTTCTCAGTTTGAAGAACTACAGTGTTGTTTCCCTAGCATCAAAAAAATGAGAGATGTGGAGCATTTAAACAGAGGACCTACTGTTCTCTTATGGTTGAGGCTAATGGTGTGAGTTGTTTTAACTATGGCCTTGCTGCCAGTATTTTGAGGTGGAAAGCCCATTCACTATTTAAAGTAAGAAGTAAATGATGAAAGAGGTGAGGATGTAGAAAATGAGTTATTCCTAGCTCAGTTTATGGGTTGAGTGTGTTTGCAGAGATTAATTTTCAGGATGTTGGGATTATCTGGCTTCCATGTCTCAGTAGCTCCCCTTGTAAAGGGGCCTGTGTCTGCTCCTTTGCCTCATTTGTGCCAGAAATATCAGACATTGCTGGCAACTGATACTTGCTGTATGTCTGCCAGCTAAATGCACAGTGATTGCAGTGTAGTCTCCTTTTCAAACTCGAAAATTCTTTGCGGAGTAAAACAAATATTTATGAATTGTTTCAAAAAAGCATACTTCTGAAATTTTGCAAGGGGTTAAGTGCATACAAAAGCAACAACTTGTAGGCATTCACATTTGTAGTGCAGTGCAAGTGAGTGAAAAGTATTTTCTATATTGCAAAAGAGACCTTATTCATGGTAGAGAACATTTTTTCTCTCTTCCTTTCCCAAAAAACCCAAATTGTGTGAAACTCAAAAATAGGTTTTGGAAAAATGGAGGGATGGGAGAGGCAAAAGCTCTCGCATTTTGACTTGAAAAGTAGATTACCTCTTTATATCAGTGCACCTAATCATCACACTAGAGGCTGTGTAATTAAAAAGGAAAAGTTGCTGACTGAAATGCCACGAAAGATGGTGAGGGAGGAAGTAGCAACAAGTTACTGGTAAAAATGTCAGGATTGGTGGTCTAAAGTCAGAGTTAAGCTGTATTAGTGATAAGGAGTTCTAGAACTAGAAGTGTAAAAGAATAAAAAAACCTAGCAAAAAGGCTTTCAAGTTTTACTCTTCAGATTGATACCTATTCACCTAACTTCTTTTCCTCACCCCATGCTTGAGCTTTTAGTTTACATGGTATCGTCACCTCTTAACTGTCAAAAAACCCCCAAAAACCTACTTCAAGCTGTGGTTTTGCTCAATAAAATTTCTCAAAGCTAGTTCCATTGAACTTACCAGATTTATCTCTCATGAGACTGCATATGCCTGAAGTTTACTGCAATGTGACGAGATCAGTCCTGTGTATGTCCTCTGCCAGCTGCATTCTGATGAAGTTTACAGCTTAGAATGTGTTAAGCCAATTGGAATAGAAGTATCTTGAAAATGTTATCTTGACATATGCTCTCATCCTTGCTGTGCAAGGCAACTGCTCTTGTATTTTACTTCAGGCTTTTTGTAATCTGTTTTGGCTTTTTCTTTTTAATTCTAAAATATGCCAAGAAAGTTCCATGGTGAAGTTGAAATTTAGCTCTATTAAGAAAATAGATGGGTACAATATCTCATTTAATCTGAAACCCCTTCCAGTTCTTTTGGTTTATCATTGCATTATGCAGTCTGGAGATAAGCTGATTTTTAGGCTGAAGGGAAAACATTTCTTAAATACTACTTTGCTAATAATGGTTTTACTGAAAGCATCTGAATTTTTCAATGAGGTAATTACTTTAAAAAACAAAAATTAAAAACACTGCTGCTGCCCCTCCACAAACCAACCAAACCTGATCAAAGGACGTGATCGCTTTCTTTCCCTTTTTGTCCTTACATATATCTGCTGGCCTATTAAAGAAAACATGGCAAAATCTATGCTCCCCTTTCTGATTTTAACTTTCTGGAGTACCAGTTTCAATCACTTGTAACTGAAAGTAACTGCAATTAGATTACTGTAGAATGCAAGAGAAGTCATAGTGCTCTTGCTAAAACAGTACTTAAATGTATCTGTCAAAGATAAGGAGGCAAAAGGCAGTGGACTGAGGTAGTATCTCAAAATTATTGCAGTTAATAGTGAGGAGGAGTTTGTCCTCGACAAAGGCAGTGACATACAGATCTAAAGAAAATCTGTGTTCAGTTCTCCTGTTTTTCCTGTGGTTTTCTTTTGGTTTGTTTCTACAATGTTACTGGAGTTACTCTGGAGTTACCTAATTATTTTTGTGCCTTAAACTTAAAGGTGTTTACCTAAACTGTTAATTGTGTGATAAAAGCTTTTAACAAGAATTGTTGACTTCCCGTATAGCCTTACAATCTGTGTGTAATGTTTGGAGTTCTGTAGGAGAGCACAAGTTTAGCTGTTTCTGTATCATATTTATCTTAGTCTGTTCTTCAGAACAGATTTCAGAGTGGCTTGCATCAAAATATAAAGATGTCTAGTTTGCTCCAAATAAGGATATAGTGTTTCAGCTCTTCCCCTTTAGGAATATAGGACCAGTTCTCAGAAACAGTTCTTTTCCTTTATCAGAGGATAGGGCTGTGAAAGTAAGTAGGCCTTGACCCCTGAACTACTATGTCTCTTGACTTGTGTATAAGTTAGTCCTGAAATTCAGCTTAGGTAAATAATTACAGCCCTTCCACTTCTCAATCTTTTTATGCTTTTAAATGGACACTGTTCACTTTAAAGGTATTTTGGAGGGGAAGAGGAAGGGTAGCGCCAGTAACATCAGTTGCTCCTTGCTTCCTCTTTATGCATAATAAATTGTAATGAGCTTGGGAAATTTTGCAAGGTTTAATTTGGTGTGAGCCTCTTTTGCTTAAAGGCATAATCATTGATAGTCTTCAAAGAATAAATATTAGCTGGAAGCTTGGAGTTTCTTGAGTGATAGCAGGAGTGGAGGAATGGAAAAACTTGTTAGGAGAGCCTGATACACTGAGGAGAATATCTGTCTGGTTTGTAAAGAAAAAAATATTCTGCCCTTTTGGCTTCTAGTAAGATTGGATTTCAGGATTAAAAAAATCAGTTAAAGTGTTTTCAGCCTTCCTGTAGGGGAAACAAGTATTAAATGTGGCAAGTGTAGGGTATTATTGCTCACTGTACTACAGTGCCATGTTTTTGGTATTTCTTGGACCTCAAAACTGTATAAGAAAAGAATTCCTTTTCTTTCTCTAGCAAATGGTCAGCAGAAGTCTCAGGTCGAAGTCGTGCTATACCTCACATTAAGACATACATGAGACTCTCTCCTGACTTCCAGAAGATTGCATGGTTCTTAGTTACAAGGTAAACAACTAACCATTCACCTCTCACTTAAAAAAAAAAAACCTCACGTATAAAGTTCTTGTCAATTGCAGGCCCTGGGTGAGTTACTGCCTAATCCTCATAATACTGTAAGTAGTCATATGAATTTTTGTCTGTATCTAATGTTTTTTCATTGCATGTCCTTTTGGGGCTGTGAGTTGAAATGATTGTCAGGAACTGTTGGCAATCACACTGAAATCTGGTCTGAGCTGTAACTGCCAGTTTCGGGGTTCAGCATCAACTGAAGTGATAAGTAGTTTTAAACTTTGTTTTTTAATGCATGCTGTATATGAATGTGCTGGTTTGTACAAAATAGATATAAGTTAAGCCTAACTTTATCCTTGTGGTGCTTTATTGTTACAAAACAGGTAGATACCTAATATTTGGAATCTGACCTTTTGTCAGATTTTGTTCAGCAGTCTAGCTTGAAGTCTAGCTTTATATTTCTATCGTTTGTTTTTTAAAGACAAAAGAGGGAGATAGAAATTTTGTGACATGAGGAGGAGAATGTCTTATTGTGAAGGAGAAATAGAGATATGTTTCAATTGTGCCAAAACTGATTTTTGTGCAATCCTATATACTATAGATACTGATCTTTGTGTCCTTACTTTTCAATGCTCAGTTACTTTAATCTTTTTTCCTCTTTTTATTCTGGCTCTTTACATTTCATTACTCATTGATACTGTTGCCTGCAATAATAGTGATTAAGGTGCTTAAGTCAAATGTGATGCTGAAGTCCAGAGAGATGACATCTGTAGCTCTACCCTGTCCACTCCATCATAGAAGGCCACGAGGTTGGTCAGGCAGGGTTTGCTGGCTGTCTCAAATCACCTCCTTAAATGTCCTCCTAAAATGCCTTAGTGTAGTTTGAAGGAGGAGCTGTTCCATAATCTTCCCTGGCACAGGTGAGATTGAGAGGTCAGAAGTTCTTTTCTGAAATGTGGGGAGAAGATTAAGAAGGCTGAATTTGTCTTGTAGATGTGTGTGACACAAGTAGTCTTGTGTAATTATCCACATGGGTTGTATGAATACCCTTCCATATATTGTCTCTGCTCCTCCCACTGTGCTGTGAAAATAGCAATAAGGAATAACACCCAAATCGCTTTTTATGAAATTCAGTTCTGATTGAACTGAAGTTCTCCTGCCAGAAGTGCATTGCTGCAGCATGGTACTTAAGCTTTTTCTGCTGTGAAGATTATGCCTCACTGAAGTGCTTTGTTTCTCTTTGCAGTGCCAATCTGTCTAAAGCAGCTTGGGGAGCTCTGGAGAAAAATGGCACCCAACTGATGATCCGTTCTTATGAACTTGGAGTCCTTTTCTTGCCTTCGGCATTTGTAAGTTCATAGTTCAAGTACAAATCCTGGGATATGCTAAGAATCTGCAATATTGATGAATACAAATGTGACTGAATAATCTACTTACTAGGTTCTGTGTTTCCAGGTTAGGAAGCTAATAGCAAGTGGAGTTTTACACAAAGTGTTTAAAATAGAAAGTCTGTTTTCCTACACAGTGAGCGTGGATTTGGTATTAATGTGACTTTTGTCATGTTACTGAAAAGCAATAATATTTTAAAATTGTAACGTATACCAAATGTTGCTTGAAAGGATGATCAAATCTCTTCTTTCATGCTTCTTAAAACTAGTTTGTGAGTGCATATTAACATTGAAGTGATGCATATGGCTTGTAACTTGAAAAACAATTCCTAACATTGCCTTGATTGCTGTTCGTGCTCCCTGAAATTTGTTTGCAAAGCCATGTTACTGTGTCTTCTCAAACTTTCTGCTCTGAGAACAAGTTCTCAAATTCATCTTCTAAAATCTCTAATACAAAACTAGGAATATATTCATTAAAAAACTGTTTAGAAGCTGGAGAATTGTGTCTTCTACATACCGAGACTGCTGTTATGTAGGTTTGGAAGATAAGTTTGGGCCCAAATAACTATTATTCTAGCGTGTGGAGCAGAGGATTGGGAGGCATGAAATGTTTTCATGGTAACTAAGGTCTATCTAGCCTTGTAGTCTAGACTTAGTGAAGTTGTAGCAGATGCCATGGGGATTAGCTCAATAAACAGTATGTATGTTATACCTCTTTAGCGTATGTTCCCTATGATTTATTTTAAAGTCTTTCCAGGATGAAAATTGGATCCAGACCATAGTAGTAACAGCTTGGCTTACTCTCTTAAGGCATCAAGTTCCTTATTGAACTGCTCTTGCTGGTTTTTAGTTCCCTGTAGAATCCTGTGGTAGTGGGTCCTGTGACTTACCTGTGCATTGTGTGTAAGAAAAAAAGCTTGGCTTTTGTGCTTAGACTGGGCTTTTTTTGGTCTTATTTAAATTTACTGCCTGATAGTGGGGAGATGTGAGTTTCTTGTTTGTTTTGTTGATTCCTCCTTCTGTCTGGTGAACCTCTTAGTACCAAAATGTTATCAACAGCAATTAGTCCATGACCAGAGCCATTCAAACTTCTACCTCTGTGAAATCTCTGAAGAAATTGTAAGTTGCTCTGAAAAAGCATTTGTATGCTAAAAGTCCTTAGAAATATTTTTCTGATGAAGAACACATCTTTCCTAGATAACGTTTGTGGTGTTCACACAATGCTGCTTCATTTCTGTTGATTAGTAATGTACTTCCAAATGAATACTTACTAATATTATGACATTGTAAAAATGTTTACCTGCCATAACTGTATAATTGCAGTCTCCTAAGATTGCAGTATTAAGATTGATGGTTTCTCGCTGTAGCTAATGAACTCCTGTATCTCATTCTTGACATTTATTAAGGAATTTACGTAGTAGAGTGGTCTCTGATATTGTGAACCTTAGAGGCAATCTCAGACATCATTCTCCAGCATGGTTTACGTGGAAAAAAACTTTTAGAGAAAATGCATTGATCAGAGACCGAAAGAAGAAAAATCCTACAACCTCCTACAGTAGGAAGCATTGGTTTTGATATCACTGCGCTCTTCAGAAAAACAAAACAAAAACAAACAAGCAAAAAAAATCAAAACCCAAAGCAACCAAAACCAAACCATGATTTGTGTGAACAACTATTAATAACAGGATATCAAAGTGTTGGACAAAAAAACTGTGCAAAAAGATTTGACTTTTAACAGCTACTGACCTCAAGGGATAAAATAATGTTCAAAGGGGGGATCACCAGAACATTTTTCAGAGGGCCAAAACTTACGTAAAAAGAATATGACTTTTCTTTCCTGTGCCTGCAATTGTAAGTCTTAAAGCTTTTGAGCTCATTCTTGTGCATCTTCCTATAACTAACTCAATTTCATTCTAAATTCAGACTTCATTTTGATGAACAGAATTGTTTGTTCAGGAGCATCTAATTTTTTTTGTCAGAAATAGAAAATATTCTGAAGCACTTGACCCTTAGAAAATTTCAGCAATCTGAAGTTAAAACTTTATCTTTCTTGTAAACTAGTTAGACCTTTCTGCTATTGATGACTCTGTCATCATTCTGGGCATTGAATTATACCAAATTATTAATGTTTTTGTTTCTGCTCGCAGTCCAATCTTAGCAGTTGGAGTAAAATCCACTTAGCCATTTAAGAGATTGAGAATTATTAAAAATGGAAGTGTATTGTTATTCTTGTCTTGCATCAACATTGCTGGAATTTAAATGTAGTGGCTAAGCTAAGTTTATTGACGATTAAAAACACATTGGATACTTATTTAAGCATCTGCTCCAGCCTTTAGCAAAAGCCTGCAGGCCTGGTTACACAAGAAAATTTAGAGATTGATTCTTCTATAAATCCAGTGAGTACTCTACTAATAATGACAACACTAAAGAATGGGTTTGGTAAATACTCTTGGGTAAACAGTTCCTGATGAAGCTCAAACCTTGTGGTCATCAGGGTGAGAGGCACAAAAGACATTGGTTGAGTCTGCTCTCATGAGAGGAAAGGTTTCACTGAAGCACTGCACAGATGGGACCTCTACTTTCCCTCCTTTGCCAACCCTCTATTTAGGGACTAGAGATAATTCTGTTTGGTGTGAGACAGGGGGCCTGTATTGCTTTGAATCTTAAAGGCTTTTCAGCAATTCTTGCTGCATTCTATGTTCATATGCACACTTTAAATTTGTGTATGAAATGAACCCCAGAGGACACTTGGTCTTTAAATGTGTAAGAGTCCTGGACTTCTGGCATTCTTTTTTCCTTTTAATCAGCCTTTTGGAAAAGGCAGTGAGGATGATCCTATTCTAATCCCCACTATGTTCGGGAAAAGGTCAAATTCTCCTATTGCTACATAGCGCTTTGTTATTTTGACATTAGTTGAAGTAGCAAGCAATGTGAAAACTTTCTGCAGGGCAAAAGAGTCACTGCTGAAAATTAGACCATTAAGTAAGGAGATGAAAGCTGTTTATTTTTATTTTAATGTTTGTAGTAACAAAAGGGAGGAAGAATTAATATATTTCATACACTGGAAGCAGGAACTGTAATCTTATATAGTATGCCTGCAGGGTAATAACAGATTAATTGGAGACATAGGATTTGTCTGCTGCCAATCTACTCCACTGCTCCCTATGATCTGATTGCTGGGACTTTCCCTTAGAAAAAGATTTCAGGCTTTAAGACTGTAATAGTGTTACTGTGCTGTCTTATCTAACACCTGTATGAATTGTCAACCTTAAAGCAATAATGAAGTTCTAGTTTTCATCTTGGAAGTGTCTACCTTGTCTCTTAATAGGAAAAAATTGTCATGAAAAAATACAGTTTCTGTGCTGCTTTGTGATTTCTTTTTAAAGTTGAAAATAAACACAACTTATGTTTAACATAGGCTGTATCAAATGCAAAAGCCAGGCGCCAGTATTTTCAAAACTGAACTTTCACTTGTATTCCTGATGTGGTTATAGAAGTGTAAGTAAACTGAATTGGGAGTGGAGTGAGGTTGTTTGGGAACCCAGTCACTTTTTGGAGAGTGCAGAAATATATTGGGAAGGTGAGTCACTGCCAACAAGTGAATAGCTACTGCTGACAACGTATTTAACTGTAGGCATCGAGGATTTGAATGGCTGATGTTTTTATTGCAGTAGATTTATCCTTATGATGCATGCATAACACAATCTTATATCTGAGAACCAAAATTAGCTTAATGCACACAAGATGTTTCTTTCTTGAGAAGGTTTCATTGATGGCTATAGCAGTAGAGTTCAGTACAGATTGACAAAGCTGTCCAAGAACTGGAGCTGATACAGAGCCATGGCAAGTAGCGTGTTACAGTTACTGTGCTAGCAGTGTCCACATTGGTTTAAGGCTTCCTTGTGCATATCTGTACAAGTTGCTGTCATTAGTGACATGCCTTCGGTAATTAAATTCGTTTGTAATGTTTTAGTAGACACTACTTTTGATAAAGTTTTACCTTTACGCAGCTTTAGGAGTCCGTATTTCAAGATGGTTCCAAATATTGAATATTTAATTTACCATCCATAACTTGAGAGCTTCCTCTAAGGCTGTGTTTCAGTCTAATGATACTCTGCAGTAGATTTTCTAGTGATAGGATCTGACCCTTGGGATTGCAATTGGTCAAAAATCGTTCACTTCAAAGGTGTCATTAACCTTTAGAGATGAGAATTTTTCCTTTCTTCACTGGGAAGTGCCTGCAGAGGCCCCTAATAAAAGGAGGTAGTCAGAGACAAATATTGTTTGCCTTATGTACATACAGCCATCTGATATTCAAGTTGCAGTGCTTAGCTTGCGAGTTGTCTTATGTATATGCCTTGCACTTAACTCCATACAAAAAGTACTTCTTTGATAACTTAGTCTGGTTGTCAAGACTTTTGTTGGTTCAGTGTGGTTTTACCACAGTATGTGGTAGAGTAATCTTAGATGAAAATAATGGGAGACTAGGAATAGATGAATATTTTTAGGAACAGAACTTTTTAAAGTTTGTTTGCACGTAAAAATACACAGAATGGTAAAAGTTGGAAGGGACCTCTGAAGAACACCTAGTTAAACCCCTCTGCTAAAGGAGGTTCATCTAGAGCAGCTTGCACAGTATTACATCAAGGTGGGTTTGGAATCTCTCCAGAGAGCGAGCCTTCACAACCTCTCTGGGCAGCCTGTTCCAGTGGTAGGTGAACTAGATGAAGTGTTTTGAAGCATATTCGGGCATTCCTAGGCCTTGAGGTACTCAGTATGCTCTAGCTATTGGAATACCAATTTAATACTCCCAGTTTCTGATAATTCTGTTTCTTCTTCATGTGGCTTGGTTATGAAGTTAATGACACTTAGCTGGTAGAAGTTAAGACTTGCATAGCACACACTTAATGTTTCTAGTCTTAAAAACTCCACTAGCTTTCTGGTTTGTGCCTTCTATTTTCTGCTGAATACAAATTTGGAAGCGGATCGTTCCTCACTTGCCATCTGTTGACTGCCAGATTTTGGTTTTTAAAATGTTTCCAGAACTTATGCTTTGAGGTTGGGTCTTGGCCTGGTGCACTAATGTAGACTCTCAGAAATATGTTGAATGGTTGTTCTCAACATAGAAGCAGCTGTCATCATTTATGATTTTACTTTAGGGAAAAATCAGCTGATGCTGACATTAGATCACAAGCTTCTCTTGATTAAAAAAATAATATTTATAAGAAGTATTGCGTCCTGTGTTTGAACTGCATTTCCCTTTCTATCTCCACTTCTATTTCTCACCTCCTACATCTTCACTCTCACTCCTATTCAGCTTGGTCTTTCAGCTGCTGGGGATTCCTTTCCAGAGGCTGAAATAAATTACATCTTTAGGATATAAAGCATGTTGAGAGAACCCCATCACCTAACAGTATGGAGTTATGGGAAGCATGTTGCAGTAATTAATTCGTTTGAAAAATCCTGGAAGTGTCTGATGGAAAGATTTTCAAATACATAGTTCCTCCTCGCAGCTTCCATGTCTGATAAGGTTGTAAAATAAACTGAGTTTGACCTGTAAATGTTACAAAAGTTTGTGGAATACTTAAATCATCTAAAAGGTTAATTTAAGAATATGGTACTGGCCAGTCAGCTTTTGGAAATAAGTCAGAAATATACTGGTTACTATTAAACTGAGAACTTACCCATTATTGCCTACCTACTGCTATCAGAAGCTACAGTTATATCTAGATAATGTCACAGACAACTGACAATAGCATTTCAGGTTCTGAAATGCTGTATTTGATGGTCAATGCTCACTGATAATGAGTAAAATACTCTTTTCTAGTTGCCTGTGCTGCATGGGTGTCTGAGGTGAATCTGAATTGGGGAGCAGCAAGCCACTGTGTGTGTGTGATCATCAGAACAGAGCTGTTAGATTTTTATTTTTTGCTGAGTTCAAACAACAGAACCTGGTACCCTCAGTCATAGCTCGAGCTAGACTGGAAGCCAAATAAAGTAGGTTAAGCTCTTTGACTATAACTTCCAAAGTAATGTAGTACCACTTCCTCCTTTGATTATCTAGTTTCAGATGAAGCCTTCTATCCTGTACGAAGTAGAATGTGGATGAGGAAATAACTACTATGTAGGTAAACCAAGATTTTGTATATGAACTTTAGGATGTTAAACCTTGCTTTTAGTGTTCACAGAACTGCCACAAGGTTTTCAAACCTCAGTAAAGTGGTAGACACCCAGAGACGTGTTTTCCAAGCTGTGGAACTTTGGGTTTAGATACCCAGATTTGTCACTGTGGCCTTCTTACAAAAAATGTTCTGATACAGTTGAGTAAAGCTCTGTTTTGAATAAATGTGCCTCAATGTTGAGGAAGGATTTCGTTGTGTATTCTCCTGGCCGGGGGAGCATGGTCACTGTAAAGTTTGTGTGGATCCTTAATTCCTTACTACCCAAACTAGTGAAGTTTTTAAATAGTTTTGTCAAAGAATGGGCTTTTTTTTCTGTTTACTGGCATGGGAAAGGGTAGAGCCATAGTCATCCATTTAAATGAACTGTTATCTCCTGTAGGTGTTACTTCAACAGTATCAAAATACTGTAGTGTTATCAGTGTTAATTCCCACTCAAGTAGGGATAGCAATTCTTACCTCTGTCATGTGATGTTTTTTACAGTCTGCAATCAGCCTTATGTTTGGGGCAAAAAAAGGCTGAAAAGCAGAATCTTAAAAGCTGTTCTACTTCCTTTTCCCATTCTTCCAGTGCTTACTTTTACAATGTGTGATGCTAAGGCTATAATAGAACCCATAACAACATCTAAATTTTCAAAGTGGAAAAAAAAAAAGCTTTCCCAGCTGAGAAATGTATCTCTGAACATTTCAAAATGTATTCCTGTGAGCAGCAGTCAAAGAACAAAACATAGCTGCAGAGGGAAAAATTCTGAAAGAATAGAATATGACTGAAGAAAATTTACAAGGCAGGCAGAATTTTTTTTAGGCAAGAGCCTGCTGGTTTGTTTTTTTGGAATTGGCAATGAGAGCTGTCATCAGCCAGGAAATGCTCGAAACAGACAAAATGTGTGACTTCTTTCAATTTCTGTGTGAAGATAGACACATGAGTTATTTTTAAAAGCATGTGAATCTCCTCAGAGAGCCTTGTTAAAGAATGTATTCCATAACCTAGATTCTTACTCCAGGATGTTTTGAGGAAAAGTAAATATCGTTTCTTAGATTAGCATTTCCTGAATGGAAGATTTCTGCAGGTTAAATTTTGCCAGACAAATAAAACAACTTTGGGATCAACTGATGGAGTCCAGCAGGGTTGGAGGACAGCATCACAGAATAAACAAGACTCTCAGAGGAGAGGAAAATATACTTGGTGACTACTGAGGAAGAACAAGGAAGAGGAAAGCAAAGGTGTAGAACAAGGGAAGGAAGCAAAATGCCTGAAAAGAAACACACAAGTAATAACAGGGCCCAGAGGGTAGAAGAAATGAAGCAGAAACAAAACCATTACTGGATTGAAAAAAAGATGGATAACAGGAAAGAAAAATGAGATTTAAAATGTCCTACAAGCGGTGCTTTTTTTCTTGTGTGAAAAGCATCCAGTGCTATGAATTTCAGAGTGGAATTAATTCAAGTATCAGGAACTACACCACATTTAACTGACATTACTAAGTATGTATGTAGAGGCTCAAGTAGGTGGTTGTTCTACACAGTGTGCTTTGATAGCAATGGTTATGTGAATCCCAAACTCAGATGGTGCCAGGCAACAGCTGTGCAACTTTCATGCTCTTGATCAATCATGTACATGAACTTCATCACAGAAGAAGAACCAACTCACGCTACAGCTGAGAAGTCCTTGCTGCCTTTCCACATTTCTCTCATAGCTGCTTGTAGAAGACAAGAGAAAAGCTCACAGGTGCTCAGAACAATCAAGCTTCATATGAGCCATTTTAGGTTGCAATTTAAATGTCACCTTATGATTGGTATCTAGGACTGCACACCACCCAGACCCTCCACCAACTGAATTGATACTTAGGAGCTTTAAAAAATAATCTTATATATTTGCAGTGGTTTCTTTTGAACATACTGCTTGTTACTTAAAGGCTAAGCTCTACAAAAGGCTGTAGCTTGGTTTTAGTGAAGGTTAATCAAAATTCCACTAACTTTAATGGTATAAAAAAGGGAAGTTTTAAAATGGATTTTCATGAACACAGTACTCTAGCATGGACCTTGTTTGTTTGTTCACTCTCTGTTTTTCTTTAGAAGGTAGTGGCTTTATTTAGTCTTTGAAATAACCGAGTGTTTCTTATGTCATAACTAGTAGTTTCCTATTCCTTTGGGGAAAAGTAAAAAAACTTTGGAAACGAAGCATCTATATTTAAAGGAGTTTCTTGAACTGACTTGCTAGAACTGCTGTAATACAGCTTAACTTCGTCTTTGGCAGCTCTCCCTTTCTTTTTCCTATTACTGTGCTTCTTGAATATTAAAGGAAAAGGTGTAAGGCTCTTTTGTGTGGTCGTATGAATGTTGCTTCCTCCAACTCAAAATGCTAATATTTGAAGTAGAAGTTCAGTATAGAAGAACTTACAGTATTACAAAAGTACTGTATGTAGATGGGACTATCAATTCAAGCAGCATGTATGCTTGGATAAAATGGGATTTTTTTAGTGGTAATTAGGTGTGTTTGTACTGTCACAAAACAGTAATCCAGTAAAACTTGGACTGATAGATCCTACGTCTTGGACAGAGTATAGGTTAATATTCAGACATGAGCTGGCAATGTGTGCTTGCAGCTCAGAAAGCCAACTGTAAACTATCCTGTGCCACATCAAAAGAATCGTGGCCGGGAGGTCAAGCAGGATGGTTCTGCCCCTCTGCTCTGGTGAGAACCCACCTGGAGTACTGTGTCCAGCTCTGGAGTCTGGAGCACAGGAAGGACATGGACCTGTTGGGGCAGGTCCAGAGGAGGGCCACAAAAATGATCAGAGGGCTGGAGAAGCTCTTCTGTGAGAACAGGCTGAGAGAGTTGGGGTTGTTCAGCCTGGAGGAGAGGAGACTCCAGGAAGACCTTACAGCCCCTTCCACTACCTCAAGGGGACTTATAAGAAAGATGGGCACAGATTAAAGGTCCCTTCTAACCCAAACTGTTCTATAATTCTGTGATTTTAGAAAAATACGGTTGTTCGGTAATGTCACAGAATCACAATCACCATGGTTGGAAGGGACCTGAGATCGAGTCCAACCTTAAAAAAAAAAAAACAAAAAAAAACCAAACAAACAAAAAAAACCAACACAAAAACAAAACCAAAAAAAACCACACTGTAGAAATAAATAATAAAGGCTTAATAGCCTTTAAACTTTTACTGTATTCTAATCAAATTATACTTGATTCACAATAGGTTATTGGAAATCTCAGTATTAGAGATTTGCTTTTGTCATTAAAATTGATGAATGGGATCCAATTTCTCTGGAGAAGGGGAAAACAGTATCATCTGCCAAAGTTACTTCAATCGCTTTAGATCTATCTGTTCCTGTATTGTATTGCATTATATTTAATTTTTTTGCAGTCCTTAACCTTGTTTGAAATTCACTGTCATTCTAATGTAAGTGTAGTCTTTGAAACTTTTGTGCAAGCTGTTTTAAATCTTTGATAATTTTTTAGTGTATAATGATGGTGTTATCCAAGGTATTTGACAAGCATATGTTTGAAGATTTGTTGATTTTTCAATTCAAACTTGAATTTCAATTCAGTTAACGAAGCACATTCAACATATAACTAATGTGGCCAGGATGAAACTGAACAGCAAAGAAAAAAATTTTTAAAGCTTTCCCTTTAGTTAAATATTAAACACCGAGGTTTTAATATTTTGCTTAATAATTAAAATTTTATTCTGATGTCTGTCTGCTTTTATGCAAAAGGTGCAACATCTTGTTGTACTGGGGTGTGCTGCCCATGTGGTCTTAGCGAAGACCTTAGGCAATTCGTATCGATTGCTCACACAGGCAAGGCCATAGCATGTTCACCTAGTGAACTAGGAGTACGGGATTGAGAAGGTAGAGTATATCCAATGAGGGGCCAAGCCAATGAATGAGAGAAAGAGAAGAGCCTAAAATAGTAGTAATAAGAGAAGCTGGGTTCTTAAGACAGGAAGGTGTTTTAGGAAGTATCTAATCTTAGTAACAGAGGCAAAACACTTTGTTTATTAAAGTAATTCTTACTGCAGAAGAATCTATTGTGGATTAGGCGTGTCTCTTTCCCCAAAAACTAGTAAGTCTTTCTTCTGTGTGCTTCTCTTCCTTCATAGGGATTGGAAAAAGGTTACTTCCGTGTGAGAGGAAAAATGCCTTCAGAAAGTAACGATTCAGCAAGATATTTTCCTGTACCTTATGACCTGCCACCAGAACAGTATGGAAGCAAAGGTAAGGTTGACTTCAGAAGAGAAGTAGGTGTATTATATATGGAGCAAACTAATTTGAATAACTCTGAGTCATTTGAACACTGCTATGTTCCAAAGCTTTGTTTTAACATTTTTGTGGCATGACTGCATTTGAGATTATATCAGTCCCACGCTCTGCTGGCGACTTCAAAGCAAGCAACTATGTAGCCTTTTGACTCTAATTTTTTCTTTATTGTTGTTTAAGTTTTGGATCAACAACCTAAATACTATTTTTTCATTCCTCTTCTTGGAATTAGGAGAATAGATATTCTTTATGGAATCAAAATGGTTTTTGCAGAACTAATGGGGAAAGGGATGTTGAAAAAGGAATGTTTGAAAGAGAGCAGGTGTGAGGAAAAAAACAATCCTCTGGTAGTGGGATATGAAAGAAGCAATATAGAGGAAACATGAAAGAATTGCTGCAAATCAGAAGAAAGAAGAGTTGCTTTTGATTCGTTCTGTATTTCATAGTTTCAGACTTCATTTTCTTGAAGATCTTTGTTGGAATCCTGCTTGGAGGGGTGGAGGGGATATTTTTCATAACACTTGAAGAGATGTACAAAATCTCAACCTCTCAACCTTCTCAGCTTCTGAGACTGTCTCTAGAACATGCAAATCAGGAAAGTGATAAGTTAAGTGCTGCTATGGGGTGATGATGGTTCGAAAACCTAAAAATACATTGAGGATAATGATGTTGATGTGCAACCTGCAGTATTTGGGAAGAGTACGCTTTTATATTTTTGTTCTAAAAACTAGTGTGAAAATATCGTAACTAACTTCTCTTTTTGAGAAGCTGTGATCTGAAAAAGACATCATCTACAGGACAGCTTGAAATGCTAGAGAGTAACAAAGAGTTCAGGAAGGATAGTGTTTATAGCAACTCACATCTTTCTGTAGATTTTTAAACTAACAAATGACATGGGGAAAAAGAATGTTTAAAAGCTTAGAAGTAAACAGACTTACGGAGTCTTGTATAGTACATAAAAGCAAAGACACATCGTTTCAGGCTGACTGGAGTCCCCCAGCAAGATAAGAGCCTGCTGGCATGATGCTTCCTCTAGTGGAAGTAAGAATGCTTTGGCAACATCCTCTCGATTAGGTAGCCTGTAGTAAACACCTACTGTGGGGTTTCCTTTGTTGGCTCGACCTCTGATTTTTCATCCGTAAGCTCTCAACCTGTTCATTGCTGTTTCTCAAGCACAGCCCTGTGCAGTCAATCCACTTTTTTTTTTTAAACAGAGAGCAACCCCCCCAGCTTTCTTCCTTGCCTGTCCCTTCTGAACAGTTTATTCCCATTGATAGCAGTGCCTCAGTCGTGTGATTCATCCCACCAGGTTTCAGTGATACCAATGAGATCACAGCTTTCTAGCTGTCGAGTGGCTTCCAGCTCCTGTTTGTTACCTGTGCTGTGTGCACTGGTGTAGAGGCCCTTCAGCTGGGCTCTTGACTGTGTCATGATTTTAGAGGAACAAGCACTAATGCCTTTGCAGCATTTCACAGATGTTTTCCTGTTGGTTCCTAATGCATCAGCAGCCCCTGGATCTCCTGTGTTGCTCAAAACTCCACCCTCTTCTGCCACTGAGTCTAGATTAAAGCCCTGCTTACAGGTGTGGCAAGGTCAATCCCTTCAGCTCCCAAAAAAACTAGCTTCTCACAGGTAGATTCATGGTCATAGAAGCAAAGACCTTGAATATGACACCAGATTCACCTGTTCAGCAATGCACGTTACTTTTGTAACTTACAAAGATGATTTTTCTGCTTTAAAAGCTACTACTTTTAGGCTAGGGGTTGTACCTGGGTTACTGGGGGAGAATATATTACATACTATCATTATTATTGACCTGGCTTTCAATTCTTCTTAAGAATGTAAATGGTCAGGTATCAGCTGATGTTCCAGTAAGTGCTGTGAACGTCTACACTTGTGGATGAATTCTCACGAACAGCCAGGTTTAACTGTTGTGCTCTGGGACATGTATGCACTGCCTACTTGGTACCTAATGTTCAAAGTGATGGTCTTTTGAAGGTTTTTCTAAAAGTTCATACTTAAATTTTTGGAAATTTTAAAGCAAAGATTAAAAATCAGAACCCTGAATTTAACCTACTGTCAGTGAGTTTAATGCATATTTCAACTAAATGTAAAGATATTTTTTTTCTAAATAACTTTCTAAACATTTTTCAAGGAAAGCTTATTTCTGTAGAGCACTTGTTTGACTGTAGTTCAGCTTCTGGGTCTGAACTTTCTCCCGTGATGTGAATGGATGTCAGAATTCAAGCTGTCTGGGCTTTAGCAATGGAACCAAATGAGCTGCCTGTGCATTTTCACATCTCTTTACTGAATATTCTGTTTCAGCTCCCCAGCTTCCTGATTGAAAAGATGTTTAAAGAATTCCCATATTATGGGATGGACTCATAAAATAATCTGTCCTTAACAATATCGTTATCAACTTGCAAAGTCTTTGGAGAGTGATATAGATAGATTTATTTTAATAAAGTCTTGAGAAGCAAAAATGCAAGGAATTATGCTTTCTGTAAAGAAACCATATTGACCGATCCCTATAATTGAAGGAGAAAAAGCTCTGGGGCATTTTCCATGAACTCAGACTCTCTAACCATGGGAAAGCAAAGTACACATCTCTTTCATATAATCAGAAAAATCCTATCAGGAGCAGGAGGGAGGAGAAGCAGGTGGAATAGTGCACAGATGGTCAGGAGCAGGGCCATGCATTTGCCATGTAAAGTTCAAAGTAGAAGACAGGTATACCAAAATACTTTGTTTTTTCCTGTAGTTGTGCAAATTTGAATCTTGGGTCAGGCATACTTAATGTTACAGAATTATATTATTATATAATGTAGCAAAGTGAAAGAAAAACAGTTCCTTAGTTTGTGGAAATAATTTAATTGCAGAGATTTTTTTTGTTCTGTCACAGTGGCTTTCTGTCATATTAATTGGTTTTAGTCAGATGGGACTGGACTTCCAGCGTGAAAACTGGTAGAGTGAAGTAAATACATCTTGAAAAGCAATAAAATACATCTCAGGATGTACAATGATAAAGTCATCAGTAAATGATGTAAATCTGTCTGGTTTCAGCCATAATAATTCATGAGGTTGACCTGCAGTCTTTTGAAGTCCATTAAGTTCAATACTAATGAAATAATTTGGTCCCTGTCCTGCTTTTCTCAGTCCATTTAACAGCGAGGAGAAGAAATACAGAAAACTTGCCCACCTTTCCCTTATTAGTTAGTGAGTTTCATTCTAAAACTGAAGTTTAGACAAAACAGAAAAATAGGATCTCTTGGAGAAACAATCACAAAGATTTTCTTCCTCTTCCTAAGATTTCTAAAGAATATAAATTGAGGTCATTGAGAGACAGGTAACTTATTGGTTTTGCGCTGTTTTTCTCTCCCAGAGAGATGCATTATCCCTCACTAAAACATAATCATAGGCTAAGCTGTAGTTACTAAAGAATGTATTGATGTGCTTTAATATGTCACTGGTGGGGTAATTATGATACATCACCTCTGTGACATATTTAAAATTTTCCTGTTGCTTTCATTTAGATTTCAGCTGTATTTCAAACTTGCACAGAGCCACATTTTGCAATACATGGACAGGTAAACTCCATCTCCTTGAGCCAACTGGAGTCATTTTATCTTCCTGAAGGGAACAAAGAATAAGATTTAACTGGGTCTCAAACCATAGTTGGTGGCAGCGTCATCACTTCAAGTTCAGATGAGGAGCTTGTAAGATTTCTTCTGTGAGAGAAATCATACCAGAAATATATTCTTGTCAAGTAGCTCATTTTAACTACATAGCATGATTTGAAAAAAACAACCAACCAAAAAAAGCCCCAACAACAAACCAGACTGTAATGCTTGAAAAAAATTATTTTTGGACCTAAAAATTTTCAGAAAGTAATGATTATGTGATTAATGAATTAGCTCAATGTATCAGTGAATCTATGGCTTACATGTATTGTAAACCATATTGTCGTTGTATTATAGTAAGCTTCAGTATTTTGAGCTACGTCATCTGCTTCTTTTCCTAGTGAGTTACGCTTAACTTTCTAGTTACATTTAAGTGTGACTGGATTTCTGCTTAATTGGCTCTGTTTTCTGCTTTCTTAGGGAGACCTCACAAGTGAAATGTTTCTCTGCATTATTATTATTCTGACAGATTTCAGATTTATTTATGTCATGTGCTTGTTACAAAATTCTCTTATAGTGCTACTGAAAAGGGGGTGAGCTAAAAATATATTTATGAGCAGTTCTTTGAGTTACTACTGGGTTACAAGGCAGGAATTTATATAAGCTTTTCCTGAGTTCTTAGTTTGGAGCTGCTTAAACCCTCTGGAAGAGAACCCCATAAAGTAGGGGGGTAAGTAATTTCTGATAAACAAGTTATTTCTCATTCAATTTTCTCTTCAGTGTATGCATTTAAATCAAGGAAAGAAACTGTCTAGTTGACTGATAGTATACAGAAAAGGTGTGTATATTCAGGAAAATAAGACAAGTTCCAGTTCAGTTCAGATGAATCTAAATTAGAGTGAAACTACATATTGCTCTCCATATATGCCAATTATATGACTCACATTAGTCATTGGATGTTTTGCTCTTTGTGGAAGACTTCTTTCCTGAGTTATTCTAACAATTTATAAAAAGGTATTAAAATGTATTTCATTATTTTCCAGTGGGAAAATCTATTTCACCCTTCATAACTGGAGGCTAAATCATGCTATGAGAGGCTGGAAGAATGGTGGGCAAATGAGATGGAAATTTGCTTTAATCCAAGTTGAAGCATTGTAGAGAAATTAACAGTCCACTTAACAATTCATTAGTTCTCTAGCTGAAGTTTTCAACCTTTGACAGCTGTGATTTCATTTTCTTAAAGATGCATAAAAAGATCTGTAACACATCTCGTGGGAATAGCGCTTTCCCTTGTGAAGGGCCCTGCTCACCATTCAATAGTCCATTGCTGCGCTCACATGGAAGAGCAAGTTGTCCTTTTCCTTGTAACTTCAGATATTCAGTGCTTGATATTTTGTCCAGTTTTCAGTGAGTGGGAATTGGGAGTATGGTGAAATTACATTTGGTAAATATTTGTAGTGATTTCAGGAAACTGGTAATGCTTCATCTCGTTTATTACACATAAACTGCCTTTATGTTGGATAAACACAAAAACTTCATGGTGTATTTACCTCTAGCTCTGGTAGGTTTGGATATTTGTGCTTATCCTATTATTTAAAAAGTGGGGATAATTTTCATTTGTCCTGCCTTGTAGTAGTGACAGAGTGCATAAGAGAAGAGATCAGTGTTTTGTCCAGCTGAGCTAGAGGAATCCTTTATTACTCTGAGTTCCCTTACAGGGACCTGCTGTATCCTCAGGAGGTCAGATAAGTTCTGCAAAGATATCACTGTATGTGGTCACTGCCTTTCTCCCACCTTTGTTTTTTGTCCAAAGCTGTAGAATTCATCACTGTCTCTGACAAGTAATTAAAATATTTTTGAAGAAATTAAGAAAGAAGACTTCTGGGGAAGTCATTCACATGTTTCAATAACCTCCTTTTTTTCTGATTCATATCGCATAGCTACGTGGAACCTACTTTCTAGAATTTGAAAGAACTCTACTGGCAAAGTCCTATATGAATTTTTAGAGAACTCAAAGTCATTGTCATTGTAGTTCATATACCAGGGTGGGGAGCGAGGGTTGGAAGCAATCTCAGTCTGTATTGGCATCTGTTTCCTTCCTCGGTGAAACCAAAAGCATTGTTATTGACTGGTAAACCTGCAATTTGAGATTGGTGTAAAGCTGTCTTAAGAGATCTTCAGATGCTTCCTAAGGTGGACTCTCCCAGAGTTCGAGTGTAACATTTGAGTACACAGCAAAACCTTTTTTCCTTCAAGCTTTTTGTAGTGAACATGAAGAAATTAACACTCTGTATGAGAGGAAACTTGAATTCCAGAGTTACCATTTAGTTTGATCACTTCCATGTATTGATTTGATAGGGTTACAGACTTGAACACCAGAAGAAGCCCCTAGATGGCCTGTTCTGATTTGCCACGTGTAACTAGCCAATTTCTTTGAGCTCAAAGCTTGTGTTTGGCTAAGAGGGATCTTCCAAAATACGCTTCAGATTCTTAGTTGAGAGCATTGTCTTGAGACGGCAAATTTGCCATATGGTCAGTATTTTGCTTCAATAGTTGGTCAACACAGGAATTTTAAGAAGCACTTTATTTTGGTTATTCTTTTCAGGATATGTGTATGGTGCTCAGTCTAGTTATTGAACTTACCCGTGCTTTGATCCGTCTCATGCAGAGTGCAAAATTAATAGTTGAAGTCTGAGGAGAGGTACCAGTATGTCTTCCTAATAGATCAGAGTTAGGGTCGCACAGAGAACTTTTATGTGGGCATTTTTCCTTTAGTCGATTTCTTCCCAACTGTTTTAAATTACCAGCACAGAACGGTTTTATTATGCAAGATAAACATAGCTTGCATCTTTGTCTTGCTGCAGGGAATAACATGCTCGTTTTAAAATAAATATTAAGATCATTCTGACTGTGAAGTGACGAAGGACCTCATCAATTTTTAGCAGATAACATTTGTTACATGCAACATGTATGTTACTAACTCTTTGCAAATTGCTGGTTTGAGTAACTGCACTTATTCACCTCCAGTAGTCAGCTGAACAGCAGGTGGGCAGCAGATGCATCTTCAGGGCAAAACAGTTAAAGAATTAAAAAAAATTAAAATTATCTGGTAGCTGATAATACTACTTAGTATCTTGATGGATAAGTGCAACAATCTCCTTGAACTCTTCTGTTGTTAAACAACAGATTCAGGCTGTCATAAAACATACTGTGACAAAGCTGAATGTATTGATGATACTAAGATAAAAGAAACGTATAGACCAGCAATATAATTTGAGAGTTCCTTGGAAGGAAAACAGAAAATGATCCAGTCTGGTATTTGGGAAGCATGCACACAACAGCCAATCTTACTTAGCAAGATATCTTTATAAATAAAATTTCTTTGTGCCTTTGATAATATTCAGATTTTTATTTCCCTCTAGAATCTTTCAGATGTGTACTGCCATTTTGTTGTGTAAAATTATCTTCTCACTGAGTTCCATTGTCACATCTCAGTTGCGATATTGCTATTATCTCTCTTACCAATGCAAATCAACCTGATCCTCTCGTGAAAGCACAGCATTTCATTTAGGGTGCTTGAGGTCTGATTCTCCTGTCACTTTTGTTTTACATTATTGAGAAGTTTCTTACAACAGGCCTACATTACGCAAAGGGATACAGCCCTAGGATTTTTTTGTAACTTTGCATGGGAAAAGGTACAAGCTGCTTGCTGTAGTCAAGGAATATCACTTAATTTCTGATCTAGATACTACACAGTTTACTGACTGAGGAAATCTTCTGTTGAATGGGGGGAACTTGAAACTGTAATTCATAAGTACATTAGGTTTTTTTAGAACAAGTTGTGAAAGGCCTCAGAAAAGTGCAGAGGACTTTCTCATCACATCAACTCTGAGAAACAAAGCAAATCCTGCTTTTAAACTGCAGTGCTGGGTATTGGTTTGTTTTTCTTTTTTCCCGAGTGAGTGGTCATTGTCCTCACCTTCAGGAATTACTACCTTCTTTGTGAATATTATTCTAGAATCCCACGCCTGTACCCCATCTGCCCTTTCCCCTTTTTGAGATCTTTCAGGTATGATTTTTTGCATTGGGAGGAACAAGATGAGTTCCTTTTTAAATGCCATGCTCATCCAAAGGGAGGGAAGAAAAGAGGCTGAAGTGTGTATTTTCTGTAAATGCTGAAAGGGAGAACTTCCCAGCCTCATGCAGCAGGGAGTAAGTTTGCAATGTTAGAATGTATATGTAGAATGACTTGGAAGAACTGTGGTTATTTGTGACTAATCTTTATGAACACTTCAAAGCTATATTTTTCAGTTGGAAGACTCATAAAATACTGTGAAAGATGATGTAAGAATCTGGTCTCTGCATTTACAAATCAACCAGGAATAGCTGCTTTTCAGATCTCCACTCACAGTGCGACAGACTTGTATTTTAAACTGTAGGAAGAGGATCACAAAGATGCTTTAATTGTATTTTATACTTTACTATTGAATTTCATGTTACTGTAATTCAAAAACTACCCTGGTTTTGGCTGTACATACTGTACTGCCATCTGTGATACTTATGAGAACATGAAGTTTGAGATGGCATGTTTTTGACCTACACAATATACTGCATTTGTAAAATACTATTGTTAAAAGCTGCAAAAAAACCTTGTGCCATAGTCAGCTCATGTTTTCATATTCTGTAACATTATCTCAAAATGTGGAGGATTCTTTGAGTGATTAATCAGGTCTACTTGAAAAAATTTGTTTTGTTCTCCAGGGCCTGTCTGTTCTTTAAATGAAATGTGATAATCTATTCAGTCATGAGAGAATCTTCAAAAGTCTGCCTGATCATAACGGAAATAGTGCTTTGTCTGAGATTTCTGATAATCTTAAAGTAGCGGTGGGGTAGGAATGGCCCTGTTCATTTTGCGGCGTGCTAACTCTAGTGCTTGAGTTGCGCTGCTTTTAAGGGAGGCAAGAGAGAGGTGGTGGTACCGGGTCACTACACAACACTAATTCCCAAAAGGTGCAGTTGAGGCAAAATGAGGGTATCAGAAATGAAGAACTGAACTTGGAAGGTGGGTACATTGAGCACACTTTAAAAATATATATAGTGGGGCTATAAATAGGGAACAGTTTATCTTTTTCTTTTCCAGAAGATCAAAGGATTTAACTTTCAAAAGTTTGGCAGTCATTTTAGTGTGCAACAATAAGCAGGTATGGTCAGACAGTGTTTATACACAGTCATTGTCTTTCTCCTGCTGCTATAGCTCCTATTAAAAGAGATAAATTAATTTTAAAATGGGTCTGACATTTTAAAAATAGCTGAATTATATTTTTTCAGCAATAGTTTACACATGGCTTATTAAAATATTATTAGGTGTTTTATTAAACCAAGAGCATCCCATTAATAGAACAAAGTTTCAAGTACGTTGATAGCTACCTTAAGAAAATTTTATTAAGATAGTCACAATAAAAAAGAACTCTATTAGGTATTGTAGCCTCTCAGAGTGCTTTAAGGGGTGACAAGTTATTTCTGTACATCTAAGTCTTCCTCTGTCTCTATGTTTTGCTGAATTAAACTAAGTAATTGCAGATGGTAGCAAAGATAGATAGGTCCAAGCTCCATAATGTACTCGAAGTGACAGAATCCAGTGCTTGAGTGGGACTGGATTTATTCTGATGTCATAGATAGAGGTCAGTGATCAAATCTGAACACATGCTTGAAATCCTCAATGCTTTTTCCAATACTTGCTTTATTCGGTACCCATTCTTATAACTATTAATATTTATTACGTGATACGGTATTTACCTAAAATACAAAAGGTACACACAGCTTTCAAGTAGAAGACTGATAAAAGCACCTTAGGGAAATCATGCTGCTACTGTTTGGTTTTGTGGGTTTTTTTAAGAGATCACTCAGTCTAGATATCCTGCAGTTGACCCAGAAACCTAGAGACATTTTTTGGCAGTGCACTATGATTAAGTGCTATAGTTTCTTCCCGTTTCCTATGCCTTTTATTTTTTTTGCGTACCTATCCACTGCAACCAAAAACTAGCTAACTGCTTCTTCCACCTAGAAGCTATATCATGATTTTAAATCGGGGAAGATATGGATGTTTGCTTTTATTGTCTTATAATAACATGAAAGATGGCATTTGTTGCACAGGCTGTTCTTTTTCTGCTCACGTTCCTGTGACTTGTAACATCCCTATCAGTCTTTATAAACTACAGGTAAAGTCTTTTTTCAAGTCAAGCAGATTGAATTTTGTTGTAATTTAAAACATTTTCCTGTTACCCTCTTAGTAGCATAAGCAGATACTTTCGTAAAACATATGCATAGCTGGGATATGTTTCACCGTGGCATATGGAAGTACAGTATTAGAATTAAACGCAGTCTAGTAGCAAGTCATAATGAGTCCTTGGTAGGAACGCTCTCCCTGCCCCATGTTTAACTGGTGTGGTACTTGTCAGTGTGCTGTTGTGGAATTTATACATCCCTTCATTACTGCTTCTGTCACTTTCTTAGTCTCCTCTTCTTCCTACAGTAATTATCACTGACTGTGAGAGCTAGCACTGGATACTGTAAACTTAAAATTGGGCCACAGTAATCATAATCAATAACTTATCTAAAATTTCAATCGACAAGCATGTGGCAAATCTTCTTTAGCAATTATACATAGTATATCATGTAGAAGAGTAGCTCGTTTTTGGTAAATTAACTAGTCCGTCGTCCTCAGTACAATTATGCATCGTACAGATTAATGTCATTGTCTATCCTTCAGGGCTCATTTTTTAGATGAAGAAAAGGAGCAGTTAGACTTACATAAACTTCTTAGATGAGAAATATCACGGAAAGAATTGAAGGCGTTTTCTGTGCATTTCAGGAGGAGTAGCGTGAGAGAAGTAGAACAATAGCTTGGCTTCATAGACCAGCTGCTCTTCCGCAATGTGTATGTGGAAGGAGGAAGAGCCCAGAGCAGGTTGCGGAGCAGTTGGCTCCTGCTGTGTTGCCTCTTCTCCTTCCCGAGAGTGGGAATAGCTTCTGTGTTCTGAGAAGTGGAGGGAGGGAACTGTCTGCTGCAAACCTCTTGCTCATCGAAAAATGCATTGTTTGAAGAAGCGAGGTGTGAATTTGAACATTTCAGAGTTCACACAGGGCCATTCTTAGGTACTGAATTCTTACTATCCCTGTGAAAAAATGTTACAGCACTTACTTTAATTCCATTGGGTTAAGAGATATGCAGCACAAAACCTGCTGCCTGTGGGCCAAAACAAATTTTGGCTGCATAACTATTCTTGTATATTGTCTGAAATACAATTCTTTTACAGCTGGTGGGGGAAGTATGTTGGGTTGTTATAATTATATTTAAAATAATATTTGCAGGGAAAGAAAAGCCTTTTGAAAACTCTAAATCTCACTGTTTTACAAAATAGCTGAATAACAATTTCCAGTAAACTGAAATTGTACATGAGGTTTTGTGAAAACCAGTAGAAATATTGACTGTCCTCTTCCTCCAAAGGGAGGGGAGGAAGAGCATCGAAATTTTACACCTAATAACTGATTTTATCATGAGCATGTTTTGGTTTTGGTTTACAGATCAACCGTGGATTTGGAATATTCCTTACACAAACGCCCCTGATACACATGGAAATATGTGGGTTCCATCGTGAACGTTTCCAGTGTTGTGTGATGTTTCACCCTCTGACACTGAGCCTGCCCCGCTACTTGCAAGACGGCTTATTTCTGTTTTTTAAACTGTAATGTCTGTTATAATGGCTGACTTGTTGTTGAAAGAAACATTAAAATGTTGATAATGGGGAGATTCTTGGAGAATCTGTAACCATGTTATTATAAACGGACTTGTAACATTGCATTTTTAAATACCTTTTTATATGCTGTTTCTTTACTGGGGTCCTTAATATGCTTTTCAAGATTAAAACAACTGTAGACTGTTCTCAGAGATTCTCTCTGCATTTTTAGTAGTGAATTTAAAATTTACTGTTCTGTGACACTTATTAGTTGGCCTCAGTGGCTGCAATAAAAGTTACTGGATGTAAAATTTAAATAAAAATAAAGTAAATCTTGTTCATATATCCTTTGTTCCATCTTCTATTAAGTGTGCACATTTCAAATTGGATTGGACTTTTGTTTTGCAATTATCATCTCTAATGCAAGCTCTAATACTTGCTGGTGTAGCTTTTTGTGGTAGTTGGCTTCTCATCAGTTATTTCCTAATCCTCTTTTTTTTTTTCCCCTAGCAGACATCCAGGTACCATCCAAAACACTAAATTGAAGTGGATGGCCTTGGGTGCAGAAGAGTAGTCTTAAACAGTGCTGTGGGATGTATGAACAACTGGTCCTGCAGCCTGGAAGTCCTGCCCAAAGAGGTAGTGGATGCCCCATCCCTGGAAACGTTCAAGGTCAGGCTGGACGGGGCTCTGAGCAACCTCATCTAGTTGAAGATATCCCTGCTCATTGCAGGGATGACCTTTAAAGGTCTCTTCCAACCTGGACTGTTCTATGATTCTCTGATGCTATGATTCATAATTCCCTCTGGATCCCAAATCTGACTGGGTAGCTGTTCCAGCGCTACTTAGTGGATTTTGCAGTGTCATTCCCCAAGATGCTCTGGAGTACTTCCCAGTGGTTTTCTGATGTCTATCCTTGTTTCATTGAAAAATTACCACAGAAAAGGGGTGTGTTTAGGAAATTATCGCAGCAACTGGTTAGCAAGGAGGAATTTCCTTCCATTTTCCTACACTGTCAGAGACCAATCCACAGAGAAACACTACGAAGTACTGCTCCTTTTCCATCTTTTGTACTCTTTCCCTGATGTTGTACCCTCTCCAGTTACATTCAAGGTCTGTGGTGCAGTTATGAGATGGTCTTTCAAGTTAAAAAGGTTATGACTTTCAATTATTGTTGGGGTCTCTTATTGCACGGTCTCTTATTCAAAGGGTAAATGGAGCTAGATAGCGGAATAGCCTTTCCTGTAACACAAAGGAATTCTACATGCGCTCTTCACAGCAAGCACCAGGAACGTAGCTATTTAGGTTGCTCGTTTCTTAGCTCATATTGGCAGTTTAGAGGCCCAATAATCATTTTTAGTGCTTTATCTGGTTTTGTGAACTTTGCAAGCAGGGGACCAAGTGCTGCTGGGACAGCCACAGAACAGATGGGAAGATGGCTTTCTGCTTTCCACCTTCCCTCCATTCTGTGCACAGAATCTTTATACTACACGAAGAAACTGTTCAGTTCTACCCTTGATGAGCCTGAAAAGACAGGGATCAGGGAAAGTAATATGAAAAGGGAGCAGTGTGCTCTGAAAACAGATAATTTCATAGCCATTGTTACACTTTCTTTTTAAGAGAGTATGATCTCATTTTAATTATTTTCAGTCTGTGACGATTAGAGAAGTTTGAAGTAGAATGGTATCTTAGATGAGGAAAGCTTTAAGACTTCCAAAAGGTTGAATAACAATTAATAGACAGTTATTGTGCATTTGTGAAGAATGTTACAATTTATTAATGCTACATATGTGAGTCTTTCTATTTTTGGCATAGAGTGGTTTGACCGGCTCTGAGGCATTCCTGGTTAAATTCCAGCTGGAATTTTTTGGTTTCCAGGAACTCGGTATGATTTAATTGAAGTTCTCCACTGTCAGAAGACCATTCCAAAGCCCATCGGTGGGAACAAATACACCAAGTGATCAGTTCTGCTGGGAAAACTCAGGAGATCTTCCCAATGCAGAGCTGTGACCCAAAGAAACGTGGGCTGTGGCACAGGTGTGGAGCTGGGACACCACTGGTGGCAGAGGTGAGGAGAGAGGGAAGGCTGGGGACTTGGGTTGCTGGACATAAGAGATGAGAACTATGGGTTCAAATAAAGGCCGAGTTTGGTTGAAACAGAGATGCACATAGTTCTGTTTTAATTTTTGCTCTTCCAGAATGGTAAGGAAAATTTGTTTTGAAGTAGCTGTCCAATGATAACTAAAGATCCAGGGTGGGAACCGTCTCTGGCAGTCAGTCCTGTGCAACCCAAACACAGCCAGGCTTTGTGACATGTTAGAGCTGGCCAGAAGGCTCTTGACAAAAGCTTTAGCCAGAAAATGCTGTTTAATTGCAATTGTTAAGATATGCAGCCTCTCAGGTGCCGAGATGGATGTAAGAATGCTTCTTCACTATCAGAATAAAATTTTAAAATTCCTCCTTATGCGGTGTATTTTGAAATTCCATTTTATTGATTTTTTTTTCATGTCTCTTTTTCACCATTTTCTTTTTTTCACTCCCATTTCCCTTAATTCTGATAAGTAGTTGACCTGTGTGTAATACTTTTTATCTAGAAGATCACTGGATTCTGGAATTCTGAGGGGCCCTAATATTTGGAAAGCGAAACTATGAATAAAGAGAAGGAGAAAACAACTTCCACAGCAGAATATCTGATACATGAAACTGGATTTCACTCTGGGATCTTTGGTTAAAATGATATTTAGGTCTAAAACTCGTGTGCTTCTGCTTTTATTTTTAAAAGGTAGTCCAAATTAAAAAAAAAAGGCGATAGCATTGTCTGTAGAAGTAATTGTTATTCAGCACATCATCTTTTTTACTCAATAAACTGCTGATTAATTTCTCTCACTACTGCTGAGAATGGATCTGTTCTGGTGCCACTTCAAAACTAAGTGCTTCTCATTATACCAACAATGTAAGTTTATTGTTAATGTGTGTCAATAGATGCTGGCACAAATAACATGCATACATTTCTGGGGTGCTGCTAATTAGGTTGTAAAGAAGGAAGGAGTGTGGTTTTTCAGTGCCTAAATGGCTAAAACAATTTGATCAAGCCTGAGCCAATTTTAATGGCTAATGGGATTGGTTACGTTTTGTGAAAGCCCAACCAACTCCCAGAGCCCAGCTGCACGAGGTCCCATAGTGGTGTGATAAACCACCCACCAGAGGTCACAGTGTGGAAGGGAAGCAAACTCTGCAGAGCTGCCGTATGCCCTGCACAAGAAGAGATCAAGGTGGAGAAATTGGGAAATTCAGTTTCACAACGGCCCTTCAGTATTGGACTGCATTGCTGTAGCCATTAACATAATGGGATAACACCAGTTTACTCCCTCCTGGGACAAGGAAGGAAAATAAGTGGTTGCTTGTGATTCTGAAAAGATTAAATTTTCTGTCTAGGGCAGCATAACATTGTGCAGTTTCTTACCAGAGTCACACGGGAAAGCAATGATCTGATTTGGGTTTGTTCAAGATCGTGATAGTGATGTATCTAGAGTCGTCTCACTGCACTTGAGACTAAATCCAGCACCAGAGAAGGTAAAAAGTCCTAGAGGTACCATGCACTCTGTGCCATGCCAGGTGTGCAAACACACAACCAAGATGACAGCTGTCTTGTTCGGTGGCTTTCCTAACTGCGTCAATGTGCTTTTTTTCAGCAATTAGTGATACGTTGATTCCTTGTACTTTCTATGGTTTTGATATTTCAGCCTGTCTTCCAGTAAACTGTGAACAAAGCGACAGAAATAACTGCACACAAAATTCCAGGTAAATGAAAATTAACAGCATTTGATGCCAAGAACTAAATGTTGAGATCAGTAGATTAATGTAATATATAGATAGTCACTGTCACATCCTACGGCTCTCCAATGTGTGTGTTTGAAAAAGTTAGAATGGAGATGTGATGTTCTTTACAATGCTAGATGCTACTTAATTCTGCAGGTATTTCTATTGGTATCAATAAAGTTTCTGATGTTTTACAGCTATGGAATTAATCACTGTGACCCAGGATGTCAGAATTTAGCTGAACACTGACAGCAGTCACGCCATCTTTTCCCTCTCTTTCACCTCTGAGTTTCTTTTAATCAGAGCAACTGCAACTGGCATCCTGGAGGGTGAAAGAAAGAAACAGCAAAAAGAACTGGAGGCTGAAAGGAGCCATGTAAGTCCAGAGAAATAAGTTCCTGTGTTAATCTACAGTCTTTATAGCCTTGGCTTTTTTTTCCTTGTTGCAATATATTAGCTTTTCTGCTTCTCCATTTACCAAAATTTTGTCTCAAGCTAATTCCCGGTTACTGTTTTCTAAACGTTGCTGCAGTGCTTTCAAGGTATTGTGACCCCGTTGTGTTAATCGAAGTAAAAAGCTGAAAGTATTTCCCATCGCTTAGAATGGAGAAATGTGAGGGGGCTCCTGCATTCTTTTACTAACTCCTATTCTGACTCCAATCTGACTTCATACAGGTTGATTCCTGTGTCTCGTTTTCTCCCTTCACGTACAAACCACTACGGCGTGCAGCTCTAGTACCAGCGTGAATAAGCATTAACAAACAGAAAACTTTGCTCTGAATGGTGGTGGTTTGTTACGCCCTTTGGAAAACTAAGCTGTCAATCCCACCAGGTTTTTCTTACCCGTTGAAATGCTGGAAGATAAACAGCATGCAAATAAATGCAAAGTGGCTTCCAAAAGTGGAAGTTGTTCTTGAGGACAGCTCTTCAGGAGTCCCTGGTAGAGACTTTTAACCCCAGTCTACCTCTGCCTCACTTTCCCAACTATACAATTTAATTTTCAAATACCTTCAAATCAAAATACCCCTATAGGGTATTCTCTAAGTATAAAAGAAGTATTGTCTTCCCCAAGAAGACTGGAGTACAATTATCTTTACCAGCCACATTTTAGTAACTGGTGTGAAAGATACAGAAAAAGTTTTAACATTCTCATTCCTGAAAATGTCTTTTATACAGACAGGTTTAGTCATCTATACTGCTAAGCATCTTCTACTTTGTAAGGGATGAGTATGCTAGCTAAAAGCAAGAAGCATTCTGGCTAAATATGAGCCAGCAGTGTGGCCAAGGTGGCCACAGCATCCTGGCCTGTATCAGGAACAGTGTGGCCAGCAGGACCTCCCCTTGTACTTGGCACTTGTGAGGCTTCACCTTGAATACTGTGTCCAGTTTTGGGCCCTTCACGACAGGAAAGACGTTGAGGTGCTGGAGGGTGTCCACCAACGGAACTGGTGAAGGGTCTGGACAAGAAGTCTTATGAGGAGAGGCTGAGGGAGCTGGGGTTGTTCAGCCTGGAGAAAAGGAGGCTGAGGGGAGACCTTAATGATCTCTACAACTCCCTGAAAGGAGGGTGTAGCCGGGGGGGGATGGTCTCTTCTCCCCAGTGACAAGTGACGGGACAAGAGGAAACAGCCTCAAGTTGCACCAGGGGAGGTTTATATCAGATATTAGGGAAATTGTTTACACTGAAGGGGTTATTAAACATTGGAACAGGCTGCCCAGGGAAGTGCTGGAGTCACCACCATCCCTGGAGGTATTTAAAAGATGTGTGGATGTGGTGCTGAGGGACATGGGTTAGTGGTGGGGTTTGATTCGGGGTTAATTTAAATGTCAGCAACACGTTTAACCACGTATTATTTTTACCTGAAACTAAAAGACAACTTTTTTTCCTTACGCCAGTGAGCGCATTGCATTTCTTCATTCAACCTTCCTTAAATGCTCTGAACGGGTGACTGCACCGTTGCACTGTTTGTGCTCTCCACACACTCATGTTTTTCCAGCTACCTACCCAGGAGCAATGGGAATAGTGACCGTTTTTACAGGAAAGTATTCTTTAGAATAAGTACTTAAATTAAAACAGGGGAAGTAAAGGAAGAAAAGGAGCTAAAAACAATAAAAGGCACCACACCTGTGATACTTGTCAGCCATCTCATTTTCTACTTCAGGATTCCAGTCAATATCAACTCACACTTGCTCTGTCCCTTAATAGGGAGCGTGTCCTTTAAAATCTACTTTTCAAGAGATTAAATCACTGCACGTCCCTTACAGTGTTTTAGTTTGGTGAAGATCATATTTGACAAATTAAGGGAACTCGCAATTTTCGATGCCCAGTGACAGCAATACACTTCATCGCGTTTCAAAACGTCCCTCTATGCCCAAGACCAACACAAAAACCCCTCCTTTGTCGCTAACAAAATAATATGCAAACAACAGGAGAAATTCAGTATCTTTGAATAATTTTCTTTGGATAATTCTTTGGACAATGTGATTGTTACTCACATGCCTTTGGGCAATCACATTGAGGCCCTGGGTGCAAGCAGTTAAAGGCTCCTGTTCCCACGGTGCAAATCCAAGCCGCCCAAGAATGGCTCCGATGGATGGAGACTGAGGGTGCTCAGTCAGTTCTGCTGCCTCTGCTGGCCAGGAGAGCGCTGATTTAGATCCACCTTCCTTCTGGCTGGCAAAGCAGGGAAAGAGAGGGGTTTTTCTTTCTCTAATAAGAACTATCAATAAATTTAAAGACACACCAGCATTTTTTTATCAAAGCAGGTGGTTACCTTTAGCGCCTGACACAGAGTCTGGTTATCTGCTATCTCGTCTTCCTCTTCTTTTGGCTGTTCGTTTTCCAGCATTGCTGCTAATTTTAATTGCCATATGTCAGTCTATGCCGAAGACTGATGAAGAGGGAATAAAATGCTGCAACGTGACGCTTTGCAGATCACCTATGAATAACAACAAATAGGAAAAAAACGAAGAGGAAGCGTGAGGGTCCCATTCATCCTCGGCTGTTGGTTTACTGTGTAACGTGGGAGAAGGACTTGGCTTCTCTCTGTGCCATGGAGACCCGTTGCAGCATGGCTGGTGATCCAACACGGGCACAGAATGGCAGGCAGTCCACCCACCAATACCCAAAATGCAAATACACCGCCGGCTGTGAGACCCTTACATTAAATATACGATTATCTACTGTTAAGGGAGATTTGTCATTAATACGTTCTTGCCATTAGTTCCCATTGCATTTTAACTGCCACATAGTTCATAGAAAATGGGGGGGGGGGGGGGGGGGG
>VXAK01013768.1:22681-128299 GCA_013399435.1 Arenaria interpres | reverse complement strand
CCCCCGCCGCCACAACCTCAGCCGCGCCGAGCTCCGCCGCTTCCTCCGGGAGTACGAGGAGGCCAGCGTGGCCGGCATCCGCGTCGACGACATCCGACCCCGATGGGATTTCACCGGCGCTTTCTACTTCGTGGGCACCGTCGTTTCNCGGCCGGGGGTGCGCAGCCCCCCCTCTTCTCCTCAGCTCCCCGGGTCTGCAGCGGGCTTCGTGCCGGTACCGGGCACGGTCCTGTCTCCTCGCTGCTCCTTTCCCCCCGACCTCTCCCGTCAAAGAGGGAAGCTCCGCGCTTGAGGAAAGCCTTGCCCCTGCGCGGCGCCCCAGAAGCGCTTGGAAGCCCGAGGGCCGGTAGCCCCGTTGGCTGCTCGCCCCCCGGGCCGGCCGGGTAGCGGCTGCCAGACTTTTCCCCGGGAGTTTCGCTTCCCTGGGCGGGGGAACCCGGCTTCGGCATGCGGGGACGGGCTTCGGGAGAGAACGATGGCACCCAAAGCCGACAGCTTTAAACAAACGCCCCGTGCCTTTAAATTCGGGGAAATCTCGTAGCAAAGCTTAGGTCTGGAGGTGGGTGGCTTCATGGGCTGCAAGCTCCGAAGGGACCTCTCTGGGGATCTAGTCTGGTCTGAACAAGAACCGTAAAATAGGTTTTGTGGTGCCCGGCTGCAAAGCGTACACCTGGGAAGGGCTGGGTTTCAAACCACTCAGCTTTTTGCTCCTCGGGCTTTTTAAGGCAGAATCAACAAGTCGGTGGGCGCTGCTTATTTCCTTTGGGGAAAAAAAACCAAACCCACAAACCAAAGCCCAAAGTTTGTTCAGGTTGAAGGAGCCTTCAGGGGAAGGAGAGGGGAGGAGGGGTCTGACCGAGAGTAGATGAAGATGAAGATGGAGAGCACCGGGAGCTGACATAAGCACCCCAGGGAGCCCGTGGGTGTCACAGAAAGGCTCGGCGCAGGCGGCTGCGGGCAGCTAAAAGCCCCGGAGAAAGGGAGATTGCTTTCGTTAAAGGCAGGCAATCTGATGTGCATTTACTGCTGTGACAAATGGGGCCACTACATCTTGGTAATGGCATCTCCAGTTCACATCAGCCTCCCGCCACGGGTGAGACGCAGACTGAGGAATGATAGTGTTTAATTACCAACAGCCGTTCTCCGTTAGCGCTTGGTCCCTGAAGGGGAGGTTTGAGATGCCTCACTTGGTGTGGGACCCGTGAGAGTTTGGGCTGTCCTGCCGTTCGTAGAATACCTGATGCTTTCCAGTTGTTCTGCTCAGCTGAGTTTGTTGAGTTAATTTTGTTGTGAAAGGTGTCATCGGGCTGCTTTTATATTTCCTCAGGGCATCAAGATTTGGGTGGTTTTATGTCCTTAGACCCTAAGTCTGCAAGACCCGAGAACTATGATTAAACATTCTGCTCAACTGGTAATTTAAAGTAACTTACAACATTGCTAAGCTCGTTTTTGTGAACTGCTGTAGTTTGTTTGCCATTGTAACATGGTGTTAAAATACAGTGCTGATGCTAATGTTTGCTACCGCTGTGCAATCGTAGTAAAGAGAGATGGGACCAGATCCCCGCAGTCTGCCTGGTCCACCTCTGTTCTTAGAGGAGGTCAGTTATACGCGACTTGTTTTTTCCCTGATAGATGCTTGTCCAAGTTGCCACTTTGAACCTGCGCTGTTGGAGATCCCACAACTTCCACAAGGAATCCAGCCTTGTGCATTATTGTCCTCACCAGAAAAAAAGGCTTTCCTGACGCCTACCTGTTGTGGTGTGTCGTTGTTTTTGTTGTCCTCAGACCAGGACGTGATCTCACTGTAGTTCAGTGACTTGCATTTTTTTTGGTCTTAGCATCCTTCCTACCCAGGGAATGGCCTCTTTGGTACTCAAAGGCTGTTGTCCTCTGTCCCTTTTGTCTTCTCTCCATTCAGAAAACCACAGTGTTGTAGTCTCCCTTAGCAGTAGTTCTCACACACATTAAGGGATGTGAGTAGTTCTTAACATTAATATTTATCTGATGTACCCTTTTTGCCTTAACAATCTCATGTATCTGTGGTCTTTTTAACTGTATCTGCTTGTAAACACAAAAAATCCACTTGCCCATGCGCACTTTCTGGTAATTTCTCTGGCTTGCTGATTTCCATTACCCACAAGTTAGAGCTCCATCAATGTTTCTGCAGCAAATGTCCACAAAACCCCTTTTTCCTTCAGTTTACGTATGGTCTGTAGACTTCGGCGATTTACATCCTGTCCCTTCTTTTGACCTGGCATTGCTGTTTCTTCATCTTATCAATGGTGTCACTTTCTCAGTGTCTTCTATCGATTCCATCATTCTTTCTGAATCCCCTCAGTAGCGTTGCACCTTTTTCAATCATGGCATCCCCCTTTCTTAATCTCAGTAGCATTGCTGCCTTGCCAGACTGACTGTGCATTTCAGATCTTTATCTTTGCTTTTGGTGTTTTTATCAGCCGTATTAGGGTCCTAAGAATAGATTTTGCTTTACACCTCTCAAATCAATATTTTTGCTCTCTTCTTGGCCCTTTTCCGAATGCCCCAGTACAGCGCCCCAAAATTAATGTGTTACTCCAGCTGTGACCTTGCTAGTTCTGAGGAAAGCGGAAGGATTATTTCATGTGTTAATTAGTCAATGCTTCTGGTGGCTATATACATTTCTACAGCTAAATAAAATTTGGTGCCTTCAATTAAAAGCACTTGTTCAGGAATAGGTACTTTTATGACGTATTCCTGATATCATCTAACTTTCCACTCTCGGTACTATCTAGTATAGAAGCTTTTGATTTAGCAGCTAAATTGTTGTAAAAGCAGTCATCTTTTATTTCTAACCTTTTTTTTTTTCTCTTTTACATAGTGGAAATTATTTTACTATTCTACTGGAGTAATTTTTTTTTTTTCTACAGTAAACAAGGTGAATTTAACCACTCTGATATACTTCTAAAGCATTACTCAAACATTACCTGTAGCATCAGTTGCCTTCTGGACTCTAGCTAGTGAGAAATACCAGCATGTATTTTTGGCTTTGAGAAGAAAGAAGAGAGCTTTGCAATACCTAAGGGAATAATCCTGTCTTTTTAATTAAGATTCACATAAAATGTTTGTCACCTAGATATCAGGGCGTGATATGAGCACATCGAGTCAACAGGTCGAAACTATATATAAACTGGTCTATTTTCATTTGACAAGAAAATACAAAGCTGAACGGAGCTGAACTGATAAAAAAAAAATAACTTGTCTTTTTTTAGTTTAGTAATTTAGAGTTTGTTCCATAAAAGCGTTTATTCCTATCCCTGCTCAGTCTGCAACTCCTAATTTTGATGTGCCTTTTACGTAGTGGGATCCAGCACTAAGGTTACCTGTACAATAAATGGAAGCATCAGAAATGTAAGGAGGTAGCCACAAATACCTGCCCAGCTGGGAGACTACCTGGACTAGCCAGGAGGTGACCCCAAGGAAGAACATGGGGTCGAAGCCTCTCCATCCCCTGAATGCAGGTGCCTAACTCTGACCCACCAGGAGGGTCTCGCATGTGTGTAAGTGGGCTCCTCTGTTTCCCATCAGCCCTCGGCCACATAATCGGGAGGTTCAGATTGGATATTAGGAGAAATTTTTTCACTGCAAGGGTTATTAAGCCTTGGAATGGGCTGCCCAGGGAAGTGGCTGAGGCACCATCCCTGGAGGTGTTCAAAAGACGGGTTGACTTAGTGCTTAGAGACATGGTTTAGTGATGGTTTTTGTCAGTATTAGGTTGATGGTTGGACTAGATGATCTTAAAGGTCCCTTCCAATCTAGACAATTCTATGATTCTATAATATAGTGTCCCTTTTGCCTAGAAATCGGGTGTTAGTAGTACTGTCTCAGGATGTGAGAGAATGAAGTGTCTTCTTTCTCAGCGAACAGTTGAAGCAACATCCCTGTATCTCGGCAGAGTGTCCTCACCACCAGCCCGGGGAATAATTTTAAGCAGGAACTCTCAGTATTTTCTATTCAAACTCTTCTGCTTTGCATAGAGTAATAAAATATTCTGCATACCAGAAAGTAAAAAAAGATCTATGTCCCAGTTTGCATTTCAGTGGATGTTTATGTCATTTATATGGAGAGGTACAGTGTTTGGTAGACTGTGGGTGCTCAGCAGCTTTAGACAGTACGGCTGCAACCCTCACCAGGCAGGCACTCTAGTATCTAAAAACCTCTGTGGTACCTTGGGACAGTAGGGCCTCCAAGAGGCAGGGAGCTGCTGCCTGGGTGGTTGAAGACAGATACCCTCAATTCCACTGGAAATAGGTGGACACCACTACCCTTGAGCAATACAGTGGGTCACCATACTGGGATACGTGCAGCATCTAGAGCCTTCTCTGCTCTTTGAAACCATTGGATAAAAATAGTCACTTCAGTTGCATCAAATGAAGAATTTTTCAATGTATCAAGACACCCTTATCTGAGGTACTGCTGTTTCTGTTTGACTAACTTAACAAAGTTGAAAGGACTTTGTTTCCTTTTTTTTTAAAAAAAAAAAAAAAAACACCTATGCCCACCCCCATCCATAGTGTGATCTTGATTAAAAGCTGTTTATTTTAACTGTAAATAGAATAAAATGTATCTCATCATGAAGGCATACTCCTCAAAGTGCCGTGTGATACGGCTGCCCTTTTCACAGGCTGGTGGAGGTTGGAGAGGATCTCTGGATCCTCGCTCCAAGCAGGTTCAGATACAGTTGGTGCTCAGGGCTGTGTCCTGGTGGGGTTTGGTTATTTCCATGGATGGAGACTCCATAAGGGCAATTTGTGCCAGTGTTTCACCACCCTCACAGTTAAAGAGCTGGTTCTTTTCTCCTGGTCAAATGGAATTTCCTGTATTTCAATTTTTGCCGGTTGCTTCTTGTCTTTTCTGCGTGAACTGTTCATAAGCAGCGAGGCGAAGGAGGAAACTCTATCATCTTTGCAAAATGAGGTACGTTTTCTGGAGAAATTGTCAAGATATTCCTGTAGAGAGTGACAAGCAGCCACACAGTGTATTGCACAGAAGGGGTAGAAGGAGCCACAGCACCTTCTTGAAGCAGCCTGGAGAGGGTTGCTGGTGGGAGCATCATTTACTAACGAGGAATCCTGCATGGGATGAGGCAGCTGCACTGCCCACGTTACAGTAGTCTGTCCTGGGGCCAAGGAGGGAGTGGTCATCAATGCCAGAAAAAGTGCCAATTTCCTCATTTTCACCTGTGTAAGTGCAGCACCTGCTACTGAGTAGAGTTACAGATATGCAAAAAAAAAGGTGTGTGGGGGGGATAATGCCCAGCAAACCACCAGAAAGCTGGGCTACCGCTTGTAGCCTTCAGCTCACCCTGATTTCACCGTATGTGGGGTGATCAAAGGGTGGCAACTACAATGATTGCGCCACAGGCCAAGCTTACTCCTCGTGTCACAGAGACCAAAGGCTGAGCCATTACCTAACCGTACCATGCCTGCACTATTTGCACTTGGACAGCACAAGGGGCGTTGTTCTCCTTAGCTAACATTTTTCTTCTTTAAATATTATTTCTGCTGCAAGCAGCCCTAATAATTCAAAACGACCTGCTTTAAGCCACTGAGACGTATCCAGGGCTCCGTAATCCCAGGTGGGACAATGAGATAAGCTCACAGGAACTAGCATTTTCTTTTTCATGGATTCATTCAGTTTATGAATTTTTCTAATCATGGATTCAAGTCTTCTCTTTCCTCTTGGCGAACTGACACTTCAGGAAAGTTGTGTGTATGCATCAAGTGTGTCCTGCCATTTAGAGGAAAGCAATACAAGTCAGTGCTTTTAGTTATGCTCCTAACTGTGCCCCTCGTTCATTAATAAAGTGTAATTGTCATCTCTCTACTTTACTTTATCCAGCCTAACACTGAGAATAAAACTGTTATTTGACTTAGAGAGGTTAAGCTTGTTTTTATGCCCATAAAATGTATCCTTCTTTTCACTGAATGTTGGTTGCCCGATTGTGAACTTCAGAAAGCACCATCAGACCCTGAATCCTGTCCCTATACGTTTTATTTTAAAGAGATCCCTCTTTTCCTTAAAAACAGTGGTGTGCAGCTGTTGAATGAAAGCAAAGTGATTGAAGTTTCTGCCACAAGAAGGGGAGTTTGGGTTTCGGTTCCCTGCTTTGACCACAGCTCTCACATTCTGGCTGAAATGCATTTAGTGGACGGCACTGGGTACAGAATGCTCAGTTTTAGGGATCCTTATGTCAAGATGCTTGTCGCCAAGGCTACTCTCAGTGATGGAGACATTCCTTCTGAGGAGCCTGCCTTCTCCCTGGTATGATGTACAGAATCAGAGCGTGTAAAGACTTGATTACATTCCTGGAGCCACAAAGGCCCCAGAGTCCTTTCCTGGATATAAAGTCATCTTGCCGTACTCCTCAGCCCAAGCGCAAAGGTTGCACCAGGCTGTTCAGGTTCTCTTTCAGATAAACAATTAGGAAGAAGACATTTAGTTCCAGTAAGCTGTGTGGAGGGTAATATATTGATGGTTTCCGTGCATTCTTCTATTGTAGAGTCGCCAGGGGGATAGGAATACCCCAAATACCAATGCCGGGCATGACTCCTTGAGTTAGTGTGGCACCCACTCTCTCTTTCCCTTTGAAGGTGCCACATCCTGCAGTCTCTGCCTTGACCAGAATATTCCACTTGTAGCCTGAAAAGGTGGGAGACAGGTTACTGAATGTCTATCTGCTTTTGGCGTACCTTAAAAACGGTAATTAGTTTCCACGATGAAAAAATAGTCAAAGATCTTGTAGTTCCAGTGCAGAAAACTAGGAATTCTGATGAGCAGAAATAGTATACAAGAAACAGCTTCATAAAAATGTCATTGCAGTAATGATGTGTCAACAGTTGTATGGTGATAATTTAAAAGCGAAAAGTGCATCTGGCTGAGTAACTAGCACTGAGGATGGAGATGAAATGTAGAAGGGAACATTTTGCTTTGGAATATTTCACAGATATACAGGAAAGAAAATGAAAAAAAAATAATAATGTTACACTGATTGCTTTGGAGGCTGTTTTCTCAGAAGGTATTGAAACAATCCTGCTGGCCTTCGTTGTGTAAATAAAACAGAACAGGGTTTAATTTTTTCCCAAATAATGTAGCACTTGCCTTACGAGGACTGCACAGAGGGTTTTAATTAAAGATGAAAAATATCTCGCTCAATAGGTGTCTTAAAAGTGGAGCTACAAAAGCGGAACAGCAAGGCTTGCCCCGCGCAAACAAGAGGAAACAGCAGCCAGAAATGATGAAATTAGAGGCAGTGAAGAGCAAGGAGGTTTATTTGCCAGCAGGGAGCTGGCAGAGTGGGAGAAAAAAAAAGGATGTTTCCTCTCTCATTTTGATACTTTTAGAAGAAAGTTTTGTCTGGTGTATGCAAAAAAGTCTGTCATTAATTGTAGGTCATTGTGATAGGTTCATTGTGATACTCTTGCACTGATAGTCCTGAGAGGCTACAAAACAGTGTGTGCTCTGAGGGTGAGGATGGGACCGATTCCTTTCCCTTGGGCCTGGGAGGGTGCCTCGGGAAAGGCATCTCTGGAGCAAAAGGCTTTTTTGCTTTTCATTCCCATCCTTCACCTCTCTCTTCCCGTCCCTCCTCCCCTCTGCTTGGTTCTGTGTTTGCCAATAAGGGGTGCTTAGGCTGGAGCTTTGGGGAAGTTGCACGTTCACGATGAACTTTACTGAAAGCTTTCCATAATATATGACACATCTGTATGAAGCAAAGATATTGGAAAAAATGTGCAAAGGAGAACAGGGGTTATAATGACCAGATGGCCACCGGTTTCTGTTATACGCAGAACGAAGTAGAAATCTTCAAACAAAGCAAACCACCTAGTAATAGAAAGGAAGTGTGGAATTAAATCAACCTGGAAATCTTTTTACAAGCAAGATCTAAAGAAGGTACAGGCCGGGTAGCCCAGCATTTTCTCTCTTGGACAGTGGTTAAAACACAAGGTTGTAACCCACAAGGTTAAGGGAAAGGCCGGGTCAGTTCTCCCATGTCAATTGTATTACTTTGGTGAGTGCAGGAGTCTTCAAGTGATTGTCAAGTCGTCCAAGTTTACAGAAGATATCTAAACCAGGTCAGATGAATTAATACATCCTAATGTATCTGTTCCTCATCCCTGACCAGAGAAAACGGCTGAGGCACCAAGAGCAAAGGTGGATATTTATACTGTTGGTGTTGAAATTTAGCTGAAATAAAACCCGCCCTAGAAATCTGAAGACGGGCACCCAGGCGGCAGCAGAACCAAATCAGCACAGCACTTTGCAAGACTGACTGTAACTTCTCTGCCACAGACTCTCTCTTAAATGAGATGAGTAAGTAGTTCTAAGCACTTTGAGTTCTGTAGAGGAAGTAATTTTATCAGTTACACCCTCTCAAGAAGATTTGGATGAGGTTTTTTGTGAGGAGCTGGCAGGATTCTCCAGGGCATGATCATAACAGGGGATTCATCTATTTACAGGTGTATGCGCTGGGAGATGAGCACAAGTTCTCTAGGAAGATTTTGAAACATGTAAGCAATTTAAGAGGAAACCATTCTAGATTTGACTGGCCTAGTGCAGAAGGCAACTTGTGTGACCACAGAGCGGCAGAGTTTATTATTCTGTAGAAACGAAGGAGGAAGAACAGAAAACCAGGGGATTTCAAGAGCAAAACTTTTAATCAACTCAGAGATCTGCAGTGTGCAATCTTGGAGGAACCAAAAACTAAAGAAGAAATTGGCTAAGGCAGGCTAGAACTTTCTCAGACAAAAGATATGAATGATGCTGGCTCAAGTGATCCAAATGTAGAAGGAAGAGGAACTGTAATAAAAGGCCAACGTGTATAAACTTTAACTTAGTTACTGATTTCAGTTGCAAGAAGGAAGCATATAAAAAAGGGATAGAAAATGAGATCAGTGAAGGCAAATAATAGGAGTAACGTGGAAATGCAGGAACAGAATATGAAGTCCAGCCTCTCGAAACGTTGATGCTGTTAGCAAGGGGTTTCAAGGGTCATGCGAACTCATTCATCAGCACAATACTGGTGAGAAAGACTAAGAAAAGTGTTGGTCTTCTGTATAGAAAAGAGGAAGAGCTCTCAACAAATGAGTCCAAGAAGGCTGAAATGTTTAATGTCTTTTTCTGCATCAGTCTCCTTAAAAGATCAGCTCTGAACTGATGTGTGGTACAGGTAACACTTGTGATAAAGGGGAAAGTAAAAGAACGGCTTAAAATTCCTAAATCTCTCAGATCTTTTCAAATCATTTAAGCCAACTCAACTGCATTCTAAAACATTCAGAGAAATGACTAAGGCGATAAGGAGCTCTTTGGCAACTCACAGAAGGGGCTGAAATTGCAGGCAACTTACAATGGCAGCTATTTTGCCAGTCTTTTAAAGAGGCATGATGAGGGGAAGGAATTTAAAAAGAAAATTATAGCCCAAACAACTTAACCTTAATTTACTGAAAATTACTTGAATGGGTAATCAGATCAACTATTTGGAAACATCAAAATGGAAACAAGGAGTCAAGTAATGATCAACATGAAATTACCAGAAGTAGATCTTGCCAAATGTAGTCTGTTTTGTTGTATGACAAGGTAACTAGCCCTGTAGAGAAGAAGTAAGGAACTGATATCAGATATCTTGATTTTAACATGACGTTTGACATTGTCTTACATTTGATAAGCAACCTGATGATATATGGTTGCAATGAATTAGCAATGGAACCATCTGGGAGTTGTATTAATTGACTGGTTTTCACTGGATCACTGTCAGAATAGGAGGATGGCTCCAAAGGGGTTCTGCAGGGGCCTGTCGCCTGTCTCTGGTACAGAACTGTTGCTATGCCTTTGTTAAAAAAAAAATTTAAAAAAATGACATTGAAATGTATGAGGAAGATTGCAGCACAGTATTTCCACTATATGTTGCTCTGGGAAGCATTGTCTGCAATACAGTTTTCAGATTTGGGCTGCTTCACTTCTAGAAACGGGGTCTAGATGGAAGCGATTGGTATGATCAGACATCTAGAAAACTGAACTTATGCAAAAATTGGAAAAAATCAAGGAACTTGCAGAGCTGAAAGAAAGGAATTAGTGAGGGAGAACATAATATGTGAAAATACAATGTCGGAAGGATAGAACACACTTATTATCTTAAGTGCATGACAGCTAGGACACAGATTAATGGGCTTAAGTTGCAACAAAGAAAATTCAGGTCACACATTTGAAGAAGTTTCCTAACACTGTGAAGTGAAGCAGTTGCAGAGTCTCCCTCGGAACGCTGTAGAGATTTCATCATCGGTGTCTTTCACACCCAGGTTAACCAGACACCCTGCAATAATGGTGCCAGGATCTTTAGTTCCATCACTGGGCAATGAATGGACAAGATCAGCTTTTTGTGCTTCTGCCAGAGCTTTTTTCCCCCCAGGTTCTATGATAGCATGTATTCATTATCCCTGTTATCCAAGGTCTTCATCACACTTCATATAGAATCTTGTCCTTTGGCAATTTTTCACTTGTATTTTTAGAATGCAGATAAAAAGAATTTTGTGACAAATTTACAGGCAACCTCATAGATTTTATTTTTTTTAAACCTTCAGAAAACCAAAGCAACATTTTAATATTGGGACGAAACAGGCTTTGACATGTGCAGTTGTGTTACCCTGCTTAGTACACATCTCAAATTAAATAAACCTTAAAACAGCCTGAAATAGAACTGATCATGCACTGAGAAGCAATTAAAGCAGTGAAATCAGATATAACAATATCTTGACTGCTGCTGGAATGAAAAAAAAAAACCAAACTGGGTAGCAGAAGATTCATCAAAACCATAGCTAAAAATAAACAGATCTTTAATTTGAAGAACTCTATGGAGCTAAAAGTACTTTGCTGGAAGTGTCTGGTTTGGCAGCTGTAATTAATTGTACCTTTTGCTGCTAGTGTCACATACACCTGTATGACTTAGAAACAAAGAGCAGGAGGAAAGTACTGTTACAGTCCTCAACAGATGAAGAATTAAGGCAATGACATTCTATTTAAACTGAGCCGTGAATATTCTCCACTGTGTCCTCCACTCCTCCCTTCGTCTGCCACTCGTTCAAGAGACCTTGCAAAATAAATCACTGTTCACTTTGTGGCTCTTCACTTGCATCGTTTTCCTGCAGAAACCAGGGGATGGGAGGAAATAAAGGGAGGAAGGCATTGCCTTCACAGGAGCAGGACATGGCTGAGACCATTGGTGTGAGATCCCATCTTTCAGACACAAACAGGTAGTAAGTCTCACAATTTGAAATTGTTGGAAGAATTTGGATGGCCATATCCTATATTCAGGAGTAATTTAACACTAACTTTCTAAATGTCCATACGCTCCCAAGCCAAGGCATTTTTTGCACAAAGCAAAGGCCACTCTCCAGTCTACTCACCTCATGACAAGATCTCCTCCTTGCTGTAATTCTGCTGCTTCTGCCTAATACGTACTTCTCATAGAATCATAGAATGGTTCGAGTTGTAAGGGACCTTAAAGATCATCCAGTTCCACCTCCCACCAGACCAGGTTGCTCAAAGCCCCATCCAGCCTGGCCTTGAATGCTTCTAGGGATGGGGCATCCACAGCTTCGCTGGGCAACCTGTTCCAGTGTCTCACCACCCTGTCTGTAGGACTGTCTATTCAGTGGAGTTATTTCAGCTGATAAAGTGAAGCATTCATTCATGTGATTGATGCACCATCAGTTAATATATTAAACCTTTTTCAGCACAGTAAAAAATACTTCAAAACAGAATTGTTTCAATATTAAAACTAAGAAAAATACTTTTCTATATGAACAGTATTCTTTGAAATGTTATTATATTATTTAGATTGCCAGAATAAAATATTTTAGGATATTTAGATATTATAAGATAATAATAAGATAATATTTAGGATTATAAGATTGGGATTTTTATAGCATTCATGTGGCTTAAGTGTTCCATTGATTCACACTGCCATCCCTGAAGGAACACTATAGCTTGTGGAAGTGTTTCAGTCTTCTTGACTTGTGAAAATTCAATATATCAGAAGGTGCTGTTGATTGCGAATACAGCCCAGGCTTCTTGCAACCTCAAACCAATTTTGAGTTTGAGGTGGTTTTGTTCTCACAGTAAGAATGTTAATAAGACCCCCAATGTGATTTTTTTCACACAAAAGAAATGATGACTATTTCAAGTGTGACACTTTTTAATAAAGCAGTTCTGCTGAAAATCTGATAGTCTTCAGTTATAAGGAAGCTAAAGAAGTGGAAAGTATATATTGCTTCACTGTAAAACTGTAACATCATAAAAAAGCAATACAAGTAGCAAAACATTAATTTTAAGTGTACTAAAGATGCAGACTAAAAAGGTTTTCTATTTTAAGCATGTATTTGCATGCATTTTGTACTTTTCTTGCAACACTCTTTTGCTGTAATTAGTCAGAACTTCACAGCAACAGCTGTCCAGCCTTCTTGCTAAAATAGACTGTTCCTCCTGTACATCTGTACTCATGATTCTCTTGCTTGTGCCAGCAGTTTATGTGGAGCCTGTACGGACAGCTGAGCTTTGCTGCTTCTCTCTGGTAGAGGATAATAGTTGCCACCAAACAGGCATGATACTGAATTCCCTGCTCTTAAGCATGCACATAAAGTTACTTATATAGTCATTCTCAAAAATATTAAAGCTAGTTAGGGTAAAACCAGCACGTTCTGTGAACTGCTTTGAAAATAAGGAAATGTTCTAGTTCAGTTAGAAGCAGAAACTGATTTTTTTTCTGAAGCGCTGTTAGGGTTGACTTCTCTTTAAATACAGCTTTTCTTCCATATTGCAGATTAATTCTTTTTTTTTTTTTCCTTCTATTCCTTTCTTTTCTATTTTTCCTACATCACATCTCTGTTCCATTCCTTGTATGCTGTGCAGTGGCACTGTGGTGCTGTTTCTTGTAAGGAGAAATTATATTTCATAATGTCCAGTTTCTCTCTTTTTCTAGGTAGGAGTTAATTTTGTTATACAGGCTGCCTTTCTTCCTTTCATCTTTTATGTGTAGTGCTTTAAATAGAAATTTCTGCCCAAAGAACTAGAGTGTGCATTGCCCATCTGAGGCTGTAATATTCCTCGTTCATAGAGTAAGCAGGTGCAAGCCTGGTCTGTAGCTTAATGAGAAGGTTCTTAAGACTGTCCTACGTGCTCCAGGGAGCAGTACTGGCCGTTCCTTCCTCTGAAGTGCTACTTCACCACAAATTCAAATGTCTTTGTGGTGGAAGAGATGCCACCTTCCAAATGAGCTGTAGACCAAAGCCCCATGTCCCTGGAACTGTCCTGTCACTCTCTTTAAGAGTAAGACTTCAGCATTGCCCATATTCTAATTTGAATGCTTCCAATACAGGCACGTAGAAGGAATTCCCCCCGCATTTTCAGCCGGACACTGTATTCTGGCTGTTCTCTGGGACCTCACGAATCGCTGTTTGCTGTTGCATTACAGTCTGGTTTTATGGCAGGACTGCAATAGCTCAGTGCTGGTGACAAGACACCCCTAGGTAATCTAAAAAAAAAAAAATTGGAAGGAAATGTGTTTCAGAAGTTATTAGTATTAAAGTACTGCAAAGAAATAAAACATTTACTCTGGAGGGCCCTCATTTACTCTTGAGGGCCATTAGTGACAATTTCAAGGTTCCTCACATTTGTTCCTTCCAATTTCTTTGCTTGGAATCTAAAAGAGCAGAGGAATAGGTGGCAGCATGTAAGAGTTTTGTCATAACTAGATACTAAATATTGTGTAATTTATGGAGCAAGAGCTGGGTCAGTGCTTTGCAAATTGTCTTTTTAGAAGGAGATATGCTTCTGTTTGTTAGCAGTGTTTTTTCTCCGTCGCTCCCCCAGAAGGAATTATCTCCAGCTTAGAGAACTGATTCAGGAGGGTGCTAGAAAAAGAAATTAACTGGATGAGGTTTTATTGCAGAAACTTTGGAACTGTTTTCCTGATGTATTTAAAGTTGAGCATGTAAATAACAAGGTGGGTGAGTTTGCAATCAGTTTAAAACCCATCTTTTGTTGTGTATTTCTATATGGATTGTAAAGTGTTTGGTTGCTCAAATCAAGGACAAAATACTGTTTTGTGAAATAACATTTTATTTAGTCTACAAGTCAATGTCATATCTTGAAGAGGCTGTTGTGCTGAAGGGCAGATAATTTTGAGATTAATTTTTTAGCTTACCAGAATTCAAGGGACTAAATTCAATGTTTTTTACCACCTGTCCACAGAGCCTTCTCACCCTAAAGAACACGCTGGCATGACTCAAAATACACAAGGAACAGATCTGCCCTGTTTACGAGGTGATTTTGCAGTCTTGTTTGAGAGCAGACTTGCACTTCAAAAGTCAAATTTTGCTCTCATTGGATAAAACCCATCAAATATCACCCATTAGTACTAGTTTATGTATTTGCTTCTCCTGGAGTTCTTTTCCATTACTTCTGAGGCTCATTAACCCCCATAGCCCAACAGAAAAGAAGATGGAAATCCTACATTTAATCTTCTGTCCATGCTGAAAGGCAGAGCTGCAGTCAGTTGGGTACCACAGTTCTTTTCGAAGCAGGTGCCTGGGCAACAGGAAGGCAGAAGTGAGGAGGAGGTGGCCAGTAGAAGTGGTCAAGGCAACTGCAGAGAAAAAGGGCCACCCTGTAAAGGGCCAGTGGGCAGGCAAGTGTTGAGGATGATGGTCACAGGCTTAGAGTCACCTGCTGATCTTCAGCAACAGCACAGGTTCTCACTGCCCTGTGCTCACTCTGAAGTGATCCAGCTGTCTTTTGGTGCCGCTGAGTATCATTCAGGCTAAATGCCTTTGTCCCTTATTTGCAGATATTCCAGACATTTTGAAGACCTCCATCTGGCCAAAGAACGTGTTGCATATAGACACTTGCCTTTCAAGAATGAAGCTGTGCTCCAAGGTCTTTTGGCTTGCTTGTTCCCGGACTGCCTGCTTTAATGAGTCCCAAGATAGGCTTCTCCCCTTACACATGACAATTAGGGAATCACACAGCTGCTTGTTCCTGCACCATTTCATTTCTTCTTCATTAAGGACTTAGAGTTTGAGCCTTTGTTGATAACTGGCGTATTTGTAGTTCCTGAAGAGGAAAGACCTTTAATGTAATGAAAGGTTCCATTAGTTAATGCTGGCTGTCCATTTCTTTCACACAGGCAATGCCTGTTTTTCTTCTCACCGCTTCAGTGGGAAGCATTTTAATCACTTCAAGCATTTGTAGAAAATACAGTCACTTGGAGTGGGTACAGTAGGTGTGTTCTTTTGCCTGTGGCAAAGGCTTAAAATCTGTGTGATCTCATTCTAATCAAGAGGACAGCAGTTAATGCTTCATCTATATGTATGGGTAGGGATGGGACCCATCCTATGACCATTGTAAGAGTTCCTTGAATAAGGAACTAACGTGAACCAGGAACCTAATCAGAGTAAAACGATCTGTCTATACGCATTGCTTCCCTCTGTCTCAGCTTCAGCCTGGCGGTCCTGCTCAGAACCTTCTCCCAATCTGTCCCAGCATGACAGGAACCTCCCTGATTCCTGTCATGCTGGGATTTAAAAAGTTATGCAGATTTCTGCACAATGCTTGCTGCAGAGATCAAGATCACATCTCTGTAGCTGTGCCATGAATGCAGATAAGGAGTCACATTGCTCCAAGAGTCAGCCTGGTGTTACTGGGGTCACCAAAGTTGACTGAGGAAAGGGCAGAACAAGTGTCTTCACTGTCATTGGTTCCGCATACTTTTGGGCTACTCTTTCTCATAGTCTCTTGTGCAATCCTAGCTGGAATTCAAAACTGCTCTGATTCGATGGGGTCCCTGTGGTGATCCTACTGCTGTTTACACACAACTTCCCCTCCTGACCTCCCAGCTGCTCAGGAGAAATTTCCCTTGCAGTAGAGCAACGTCTCTACCTGGGGTATAACTCTGTCCGTAATAGGGTAAATCAAGTGCTGGCTAGAATAAAGTAGCATTTCTTAATCTATGGGGTGTTTTTTCTTAGAGCAATGCATTATATCAGCAGCACTTTCAATTGCGAACAGATAATTTTTTCCATCACAGAACATGTTGCATAAGAAGGAAGTAATAGGGAGTAGCCCAAATCTAGTGTGAAAATGAGCAGCTCGGAAGCGTACAAAAATATCGGCTGTTTCTGATGTGTTTATTTGCTGCTAGAACTGTGAGATACAACAGTCTCATACCTAGAATTGCAGATTAAAGGGGGGAGCATTGGCAAGTGTTTGCAATCCTGACAAAATCATGTCAACTCCTGACATAATGACTAATATAAAAAAAAAAAAAAAAGGCATGAAACACATTTAAGTATTAGGTTGAGATGTCTTAGAGCTGACAGAGAATCAGCACCTGATCAGCATAGAGAAAAATCAAGCAAGAAATCTGGCTGAGAAGAAGAGCTGCTCTCACTTGGGTAAGGTCCAAGGTCCAGCTGTTGGCAGCGAGGAGGCTGCGGCCATCAGAAGCCAGCTTTTCCCTTGCTGTGGTTTTAGAAAGGTTGGGTGATTAAGCTGTACACTGTACAGGATATCTGTGGCTTTGTTTCTGCAGTGCTACTGCATAATTCAGAGTTACAGACCAAGTTATAAAATAAGAATGTGTTTCTTAGCAGAACTGTTTACAAAACAGACACTTGACTTTATTAAGGAAGGAGCTAGCTGGTAACTGCCCCGCTTGAATTGTTGAACTCTGGAACTGTCCCAGGACACAGTGTTAGTGCTCGATTAGAGCGCTGGAGGACGGTTCGCAATAGCATCGTGTTCAAAATAGTCAGGGGAAGCAGGTGACCCGGTGCAGCCGGTTCAGGCTGGAGATGCCATTTGCACAGAGGCTCCAGAAGTTTGTACAGGTCATCTACACAAAGCTGTCTGCGGGAATATTTTTCCCCCCTCGCTTTTCAAAGCCAGATACGTCGTGTCAGGGATTTTGCACGCTGCCAAGGGCTCCACTCGCTGCATCTGAAAAGGAGGGTGGTTTCTGGAAAGTTTCTGGCACTGGGACTGTTGGAGACCTTTTCCCAGAACATCCCCATGCTGAAGGGAGCCTCCGAGAGCCACCAGCATCCGAAAGCCACCAGCACAGCCAGGCTCTCATGAACCTCTGGTTCTGCCACAGGTTGTTTTGGGGTTACAAGTCACTGTCTCTCAGCCACCCGCAAGGAGACCGGGTCTCCTTAGCAGACCACTAAGGAAGATGGCTTCTCAGTTGTCAGAATCCTGTTTCTGTTTTGGGAAAAATGTGTCAAAGCCAGAATGTTTCTATGAAGTGCTTGGGTTTGATGCTTTGTTATTTCCCTGTGAAAAAAAAATGTTTTGTTAGAAAATTCCTAGTTAATTCCACTACACAGAAATAATTAGAATTTAAGTAATTTTCTTTCTTTGTTCCCTTATTGTTTTTCATTTTTTTAAAAAAGATGTTCTATTTTTAAAATTAGGAACGAATCAGGCATGTGGCAACATGGGCTTTTCTTCATGTCAAGTGACTATTATGGGATGTGGTAAGAAGTTAGTTTGTTCTGCCCGGTGAAGTTCATCTGTGGTGGCCAACAGACTTTTTCAGTGAATCTAGAGAAAACAAACTTTTTTTTTGTTCCATAGAGGATGTCAGAAACCTCTGCCTTAACCACAGAGCCAAATTCAAATTCTTCTTGGCAAAAACGCAGCAAGGCTGATGGACGTGAACATAAGAATGGTGGGCCTTCCCCACCATTTCTGAGGCTCGTGCTTTTGCAGGGCTAGGACTCAGAGAACAGATAACTCAGTGATAAAGCACGGATTTAGCCCTGCAGAGGGGTGTGTAGCTCCCTTTCATGGCTTTAATGAGGCTTTGTCCATAGCAAAACAACAGAATCCTAATGGATTTTAAGTCTTTTGTAGACTTTTGATTGGAAGAAGCATCCTGAGAGACATGAGTTACGCAGACATTTCAGCTCTTCCTATTTAATTGCCACTTAATTAAAATGTTAAAATGGAATAACTTTACTGATTAACGCTCCCAGCAGCAGTAAGGCAGAAAGGGAGAAAATGTTAAGGTTACAACGTTGTGTTAGCATGCAAGAAAGGAAAGTTTAGTGGGTATGACGACCTTTAACAATATGCTTTGTGTCAGATGTAAATATAATTGGTTGTCATTACTTCATTAATTAGGAGATGATCAAAAGACGTATGGATAGAGAGAAGCAAAAGGCTCAATTACATCAAATTATATCAAACCTCCCTGTGGCCAAGTAGGACTTAAGAGTTGAAGCTTCAGACTTCCCAGGTGATAGGTTACTTCACTCATATGCGATAAAATTAGGCACTACCACTAGTGATTTTGAACAGAATTCACAATTGCCAGTGTCTGTTAAAGTCAAGAAATGCAATCAAGAGATGTAAAGAGAGTTTAAACATCTCTTTGCATGACTCCTGGAATGCAAGTGTTGGATAATCAGGCTGAGTTGCTGCAGAGTCTTCATGGCAACTCATATTTAGGTGCTTTGGGTACTTTGTGGGGGAGCAGTGAGGTTCTAGGAATTTTGTAAGTCAGGTATCTGCAAAGGGGAGAGAGTCTGAATAGTGCTTTTGAAATTTTGTGTTGAAAATACGCCTAAAATAGATGGGTGTTCTGATACGATCCAGATTTATGCTGATGCGTGATCTTATACATCCTCAGTAATCACTCTGAAGTAACAGAACTACTTAACTTTCTTATTCTGGGCAAGTAATACATATAAACAAGTCTCTGCAAAAATGAGTTTTAAATTTTTCTTCTGCAATTACACATAAAACATCTAACTAAGGCAGTTGAAATTTCTTTTTTCGTTTTGTTCCCATTTCTTCACAGGACAGTGCAGTATAGCTAGTTTTCTTCGTACTAGCATTTGTTACAGTAAAGTGAAACAGAGGAGCAAGTGAAGTCCTCTGTAAAACCACAAACAATTCTCAGAAGGGCAAAAAGGTAGCTATTTTTTAGATCAATTAGATTTTAAGTTTTTAGTATCTATTTAATTTTGCATTTTAAAATTTCTTTTTAAGGTTCTATGACAAACGTATGTAGGCTTGAAGCTCTGATGTTTGAAGTAAAAGAATAAACCCAGTACTTGCTGTTGAATAAATCCTCCTCTTATTGATCTGAGGACTACAGAATCTGCCAAAACTTCTCATACCTGCACCATGGGAACCTCTGGAAACATCAAAAGCTTCAGTGATTACTGTCAAAACATTCATAAATTAGCAATAAAAAACAACAACCCTGCAGCATTTTAGAGATTATGATCCCCTTTGAACCTCTCTGGTTTGTAACTGATACCAGTTTAGTGTCACTAAGAGCACTTTGTTGGGAAAACAGCCTTGGTCCCCTTTGACATAACATAATGAACCATGACAATAGCAGTTTCGTGGTCGTTAGTCAACTGTATGCGTGGAGTGTGAAACCTAAACTGTGTGGCTTTTTGCCCTTAAATCACAAGATTTGGGCACAAGATGCCACTCTGCCAAGGACTGCCTTGACGTGCCACCAGGAGCCTGGCTGCCAGGGCCATTGTGCCTACCAGCTGTGCTAACCTGCAAGTGCAAGTTAGCTGTGATATTAGCTTAGACTTGGGTACAAATTACTTTCTTTTTCAGTGCAACAGCACTTAGAAATGAAGGTTTCTAATCTTAGAGGATGCTTCCTTCAAAAGTGACAGAGAAGGGCTGTCCGGGCTATCGGGACATCTCCGTGTGAACATCTCTATTTGCTGCACAACATGTCACAGAAGATGTGCGTTCATTTACACGCTTACAACAAGCAAATGAAATAGTGAACAGAAACAAAACAGATCCACGAAGTTTTTTTCAAATTTATCAGATGTGGGATTTTCTTTTCTTTTTTTTTTTCATCTTTTCACACCATTACAAACCGTATATAATTTAGCTGACTGTTCATTACTCTCGTAATTAGCATCAAAATTTGTGTATCTAATCAAAGCTGTAGAGGAAACCAGTGATGACTGTGAAGTCCAAGTAGACGAAATGAGCTTAGGGATGGTTTTGGAGGTGGTTCTAGCTGTAACTGGTGCAGTCACACCAGTAGTAACCTCAGGAAACAAAGCTGAGGTTATGTCAGGCTTACCTGAACTGTGAATGTGTAGCATCTCAGCTGGCCTGGATGTTTGTGAGGATGTATTGACACTTTATTAATATTGTATCAATTATATCTGATTTTTTATTTATTTATTTTCTTTTTTTTACTTTAACTCCGTTTCCTTTGCTTTGTTCCTTTTATTCCCTCAGCCAACCCACTCTACATGAACCATCAGGTGTCTTGTGATCCCCCTAATTTCACAAAAGCCAACACATGTCTCATCAAGAGCTAAATGCCGGGCAATGTGTATATGCTGATCGCTGTCAAACAAAATGTGTAGAAGTTTTTTCACACTGCTCTTGTTTTAGAATAACATGAATTACCATCTCTGCCTGCTACCCAAACTCTTATTGTCAGATAATCTGTAGGATCATAATTATCTCAGAGACTCCTAGCCCTGTTTCAGATTTGACAGAGACTGATTAACAGTTCCAAAAATTACTCAAGCAGAATCTGACTGACAGATAATCAGAGAGATGAGCAGGTTTCAACATAAGCTCCATTTTATTGCAACTGAAACTATCTATCATGTATCTATGCTTATTTTTTTCAGTTGCTATCACTACTGGACTTTCTTATGTCAAGCTTTTCATTAGATTTCTGAAAGCTTTGAGCTTCACGACATGTCTGTGGGTGTAATTGCTTTGCAGTTAATTCCTGGTTAGGCACGGTGAGAATGTTTTTGCATTTACGTGTTTTATGTGTACATACACAGGTTCAACAGAGGTACAGAGGACATCTTATAACAGAATCGGGCAGTTCTAGATCTTTACAAAGTAAAATCTTTGCCTAAAAATGTTTTTGCCTTGTAAGTAATCTCTAAATAAACTAGGATCTGAAGGATGAGCTGGAAGGATACAGACCAGGGATGTTCACACACACTTGGATTAAAATTTAAGGAACATCTGAGCAGCAAATGAAAATGAGTATGACAAAACTGAAATCTTTTATGAAGATGAGTAAGACAAAGCTTTACTTTCATCTTTCAAACACTATAATCTGACATCATTATTGTTATATCCACCATGTTTTTCTGCTGAAAAATTCCTTTTCTCCTCATTGCTATGGGTAAAAATGGAACAACCGTGTTTCCCCCCCACGATAAAATCCAGTGAATCATCTTTGACTCTTACACGTTGCTCATGATCACATTTAATGAAAATCAGGCGCATGATGGATATTCCCTTAGCAGCCTAAGAAAAGAGTTACTGGAGAAAGCAGCCTTTGAGTCAGTTGAGGAAAAATTCCACGGGGGAGATTTTCACCCTTCCATCCCCCAGTATAATCCTGGGGCTCATAAAATATCAGAGCTTTCAGTAAGGAAAATCCAGGACAAATAATCTGCCTTGAAGTTCAAAGAATGGAAACCATTCACCGATTCTCTCAGGTATTTATAACTTTAAAAATATGGAACCATCATTCAGAACCAACATATAGTGCCAACTAGAAAGAAGAGTATCGCAGGCATAGGCAAGAAAGCCTGCTGTCCTGATAATGTTTGTTAGTTGCTAGGAAAATATCACTGCTAGTGCAGTCCTGTACCCATGGCAATATGAGTTTATGAAGCTGAGTCTGCAGCTTTCGGGTTCTTCTGGTTTCCATATTGAAAAGCAAATCATGCTAAGACTTCTCTCCTCGCTTCAGGAGCCTTACAGCAATGAAAGTGGTAGCTCTGCCATTAGGAAAAAAAATGGTGATTGCACATTTTACACTGCTAATGTTCTTGCTTAGCACACTGGGATATGAAAATAGCTGTTACTGTTGATTTTAGTTCCTCGGTGATAGAGACAGTGCCACTGATTATTGCTGGGAACTGAATGTGCTGTGAGCCACAGGTTTACTGTCTTACATGATACCCTGGTGGTAATTATCTAAGTCCAGAAAGTCGAGGAAAAGGAAAGGATAACACTGCTTCTCACCTACACGTGTTTGGATTGTGTATTTTTTCTTTATTCCAAGCTCCGTATTACTGGATTTATTCCTTGAGAAGTGGTGCTTTGTTCTTAAATATGTGATCTGAAAGGAAGAAATGGCTTTAAGGAATGGATGATGATTTCATGAAGATGCATCTAGTTCTGTTAGTTAATTAGTTGGTAGTGATTTGTATTTAATCCTGCAATATCATAAGACTGGATCAGTGCTTTGGAATGGGAAAATCAGCAAGCTGTGCTTGCCAGGTGGCATGGAAAGGTATGGCTTTTACTGAAATCCTTATGATACTGCAAATGGTGTCATCTTGCAAAGATGCCTCCCTTCACAAGGAGTTTTAAGTAGAAAATTAGAATAAATTTGTCCTTTTGGACTGTATGGACTTGGTTATCTCAATGTGAGAGACTAGATCCTGAAATTAATGTTCACATTTGGACAGATGCAGTTGCCAAGATGTTGCCGTCAGTTTGTTACGGATGGTCTTGAACGTTAAAATCGAAGTGGACTACTCTGTGAGCTGAGTTTCAGATACCTCAGAGTTACCATTTATATAAAGTCGAGGGTGATTTTCAAGGTACTGAAAGTTAGCGTTTAGTTAGCTCTCAAGTGAAGTTTTCCTGCAGATTTTTCTGTCTTTCTGAATTTGATCTCGTACTGAGGTGATATTCGGGGATTCCTCTTCTCGGGGTGAAAGGGATCCGTGCCTCGGCAGGTGGGAAGTGGAAATATGATTAGGACCGCGGGCCTTCCCCACGGTTTTTAAATGGTGTGGGATCTTTCCATCCCACCTCCACAGTAGCCAGGCATGCTTAATGAATGTCTCAGCATGAGGAGAAGCATTTGTTGCCTTTTACATAAGGACTGCTCATCTTTCCTTGCAGGAGTAATTCAAAATAGGAATAGAAACAGAGGCAGACTGACTTCACTGCAGGAACGTCTTGTTTGCCTGATGATTTCTTTGCAAAGAACCGAGCCCCGTGAATACCTGCATCACATCGGAAAGTTGTACTAGTGACACTCAAACCCAAGATTTTCTGACATCTTTTTCTTCCTATTTGTCAGCTGAACAGCACGGTTAAATCCTGCAAGGGAAACCTGTACTCACTGTCACAGATGTCACACTACACCATACTTTGCATCGCTACCTCATTTAAAGCTTGCCAGATTATGCCCAAAAGTATATATATTTGGTGTTATTTCAATAGGAAGCTGTGGTTAGCTTTATTGCATGAACAGGAGAGCCTCTCGTATGGTTGCAGCTCAGAAATTGCTGTCTTTGCTACTATATAATGTCAGCTGGCCATACCATAGAGGGCATGCATGCTGTACTATACAGCCTGTCCCTACCTACGTGAGCATGAAAAGGAAAGAAAATTGAGCGTGTTCCATGCAATAATGTCATTGAAAATAAAAGGGCTAAATTTAGCTCATATTTTGTGGGCAGACATGCAGCTGAATAAATCTGAGTTTATTAGCAAAACAATCCTTCAATTACAAATTATGACAGAGCCAAAATACTCAGTAATTAGATCCTGTTAATACCACCGAAACAGAATTTTTGATGCAAAATTTGGCCAGCATGGGATCCCAAAGGGTTAAATAAACTAAGGAGAAGAAAGTACAAAGTCCACTGTCAGTGGGAGGCAAAGATGAGTATGCAAAAGAAGGCGCCATAGAAATTTAAGCAGGCATAACAGAGTGTTTTGCTAGAACTTAAAAACAGGAGCATATGTATATATTTTTCCCCTGTATTGATGCTAAAAACGAAGACAGTAGTTGTGTTTATGGTCTTGATATGCCCCACCATCACCATGGTGTGAAGTTGGGGAATTGTGTTCATCTGCTGGAGGAGATGGGAGGACTGTGGTTGAACCGTGCATCGGTTGTGTGGTGAGGGTGAACACATTGGTGTTACACACACATTATTCGTGTTGTTTTGCAACAGGCATAAATGCTGTTGATTTGAGCCTCTGGGCCTTTACAGGAATAATGATCTGCTGGTGTTGTCTTGCCCTGCTTCCCTAAGAGGAACACTAACCAAAAAATAAATGATTTGTGATATTCTGCCAGGGTAAAAAGCAATCGGGAAAAAAATGCGCACCTTCATGGGGTTGTCATCACGCATCTTCCCGTGCAGCGATGGAGCATTTTGCTTCGCAGTGTGTCCGTAAAGGACAGGAAGGCAAACAAAACGGAGCATTTGGAGGTTTGCGACTCACCAGTATTTCCTACCTCTGGTGAAAGCTTTGCTGCCTGCTTTGTGTGAAATAACCACTCATTCACTTGGAACCTAAAGGCAATAGAAAGACAATAAAGGAACGTGAAGTTTCCCACTGGAAATGAACAAGTAGAAGCTTAGAAGAACACCGGGGAACTGCAGAAAGACTATTTTGCAATTGCTTTCCTGGAAGAGGAAGGATGGAGTTTGACTTAACAAGTTGACAGGGAGCAGCTGGGCATAGTTTGTGGAAGTTACCCAGTTAGGAGACATACAAGCAGCAGCTTAGGTAAGTACAAACTGGGAGTTATAAAGAAAGAAAATACCAGAATATTAGTAACAGCTTCAAAGACAGATTGGGCGTTGCTTGTAAGGTGTGCAAAGCAACCACTGCCATGTGTGCAGGTCCTGTTTGCAGTTACTGGTGCCCTCCTCAGCTCTGGGCACTGGCACCTCGAGAAAGAAGTGGGACTAAGTTGGAGAGAGTCCAGAGGAGATGGTGGAGAACGATCAGAGCCTTAAAACATCCTCTGTCAGCAAAACCTGAAGATTTAAGACTGCGCTGAAGAAAGAGAGGGGAAGGAAAAGGGGATAAGAATCTTCCGCTCCATGAAAGGAACCTGCAAAGGCGGAGGGAGCAGTCTGCTCTCCGTCTGGTGAGCAAGGCAAAGTGTGTTAGGGGAACTGAGAAAGGTTCAGGCTAGATGTTGGGGGAAATGTATTTCAGTGCCTTTTGGATCTTATTAAGCAATTAGACAAGCTTACTTAGCCTTGCTCTGGGTGGAGTAATAGATGAGATGACCTTTTGGGTCCTTCCAGTCCTATTTTCTCCTCTCCAATGGGTCTGCGATTTCGCTTGTACCTCAAAACATCGAAATTTATATATCATTTACATTTTTTTTACCAAAATTTTCATAAGAGAGGATATCTTTTTCAGTAAGAATGTAATTTTTGAATTCCTGCTAACTTCATGTTATCATAAAGCAGTGAGTATTGCAGCAGTGTTGCCAGAGTAGCTGTTATTTATTTTAATGATCTTGTTCTGTAGTATATTATTACTATTGCTGATTAGGGTTATTTATTTTTAAATTGCAGTAGCGTGTAGAGTTCTTACATCCAGAGGACGCATCCATTTCTGGGTTACTTTACACAAGTGTGTGGTAAGGGGCAACCCCTGTCTCAGGTGATATATATAGCATGAAAATATTTTCTCTTTTTCATCAATATTTGTATTTAAGTAGATACTCTCTTGTTCTTGGGTTAGAAGAAAACATAAGCAAGACTTTCCTTATACATTAAATATTTTTTTCCATTTTTTCATACTGTGTCTTCCCTTTAAATTTAACAGCCAGAGCCTTTTCAATCTCTCTTCATTCAGCATTTTTCCTGTGCTTTTCATGGTTATTGTTATTACCCCGAATCCTCTTTCTGCTACACTCATAGAAGCCCAAGCTGAAGATAATAACGGTGATGAGATCACACCAGTGATGTGGACTTGGGCTTTGCACTGCTCCACCCCCAACTCCAGCAATTTACCTAAGGGCTTAACTTTAATTATATATGTAGTGGCTTAACCTGTACTCATCTCCTGTTCTTTATGTTCTAGCATTTGTTAGCTACTTTGATTGTCACTCAGCTGTACTCCTTTTTAATGATAAAATAGTTTGGTGTGGAAAATCAGCATCTGCTTTTATTGTGGAAGGCTGTGTCCTCTCGTCATTCCTTCCAGAGGCGTGCATTTGACTAGTATTAGACAGGTTTGTATTAGACTAATTGAATTCATTAACTATTCTTATTTTAGTTTATGCCTCTTCTTCTATACGTATTTTCCTATTTTTTTTCCACAGTCTGACGATGTTTTCTGTTCAGGGAGATTCCTTACTGAACTCCTCCCTTGGCAGAATTTAAGGCCCAATTGTGGTCTTCCTGGCCGAGGATGAAATCAGGAGGAGAACCAGTATGTGCCCGTAGTTTTAGACAGGAACAGAGCCAGATGGTGGGTTGAAGATGTCATGAAAGCCTCAGAGCTGCTGCCGATGTGTGAGGACATGGGCTGGCGGTGCTTTTCCACAAGAGAAAAGCCAGAGTTGGGTATAGAAGCGATTTGTGTATGAAAAAGGGGTTTAAGTACCGCTGGGATGGTTTGTTCTTACAGAATTGGGATGATAGCAGCACAAGGACTTGCAGCACTGCAAAATCCTGCCTTAAATAACAGGAATGCTTTCACACTTGCCATAGTAACAGCAAAATTGCCAGTGGTAAAATTAACTTACATTCTGTATACTTTGTATTATTGCCATTTTAGCACTCGGTATGCCTTTTATCTTTGCCCATGGCAGGATATATAATGAAATCAGAAAGGCTACAGTCTATTAAAGTAGCCCTTGATAGTGGTTGTAGCGCATACGTGTGAATGGTGGTTTAAAATCGGTGTTTGGAAATAAAGTTTTTTATTCAGAGCCTGTCTTCATCAGAGAAAAAATGAAAAAATGCCATTTAATCTAAAACACAGGCCACCTTGAGGGATAAATTTCCTGTTAACTGTGCATTTTATTACTGAGGCCGTGTTTGGATTTTGGAGAGCCACCACCAGCTTTAACACGGACCTACACGTAGATTTGTCTCCTAAGTGCTCATTAGAGCTGCCCAGAGTTAGCTCTGCTAATAGATCATTGTTCAGAACATGGACATCAGTAGATGCTGAGTTTTAGAGCAAATGATGGTGTTAGCTTGCAGACAGCATGAGTTTCTTAATAAATATATTAATGAAATTGTAGGTATGAATATATCTCACATTTCAGTAACTTTGAAAGAACTGTGAGGAATCTAAGTGACTTTTACAGACTTTTAAAAATAAACCCTCCCTTTTCTAAGAAGGTATTCTAGCAAGTATTTTATTTGTGCAGTAATAGCACATCCTCGTGATAAATGCTTTAGTGGCAAGGAAAATACAATTGTTTTTTGCAAGTCAGGTTATGTCTTTCCGTTGCACCTCTAGAAATCAGAAAACTCAGTTATTGCTTGGTCAGTTCATTGAGTTTTGTGGAGATGATGAGGAAATAGAGGAAAGATGTCCTTCACCTTGCCCTGTAGATGTTTGTAGTCGGGAGCTCTGCCTAGAGCATCTCTTTCTTAGCCTCCTCGCTAGCACTGAGCCTCTCTAGTAAACCTGAAAGCCAATGCCTCTTGAAGCCTCCTAGAAACTCACTTGGGCTGCACAGGGTTTGGCAGAGCAGCAAACTGGTCATCTGCTACCATCCTTGTCCACGGCCAGGTGGAGGAGAGGCCAACGGTGCCAGAGGGTGGGCACAGAGCTGGGGCAGCTCCTCACCTGAGCTAGTCCCTCCACGTGCCTGGCCACAGTGGAGGAGGCTTTTGGGGCCTAGAAGGGCAAACACATAACCTCATCTGGGTAAAAACACATAGCTTTTTGGACCGTTTTGATTAATTTTATCTTTTTTCTATTTTGAGCAAAATTTTTACAAAATAAAGGGAGTTGAGGGGAGCACCACACAAATTTCCAGGAGGTCATGGTGCAGATAGATGACAGAGCATAAATAAGGTACTTATTAATCGCAAGGTAAGAGGGGCAGTTCAGTAACTGCCTGTAAATGTTTGATAATAAAGGATAAACTGGTGACAATCTGTAAATATTTGAAAATGTAAACATATGGGAGGAGTGGATATACTTATCATGAAGGAGAGTATGATTAATAGTAATGGGATAAAATTAAGTAAGAAAACATTTAAGATGCATATCAGGGAAAAAAATTGGAAATGTTATTAACCATTAGCTGTCAGATTGTGGTTTTGGATCAGCAGTGGTCTAGATGATGCTTGCTGTTAAGTGTTCTAGCTACTTTGGTCTGTTACGTTGTGCTCAAGGCAATCAAAAACCCTGTAAATCTCTTCCTGTTATTTCCTTGGAAGTTTGCAATTGTGCCAAGCTGGGCGTGGGGATGGACTACGATTGCAAATGCTGAGGGAACTGATGTGCTCAGTCACGAGCAGAAGAGATACCTGTGAAACATCTCTTCTAGTCAGATGTGGTTCTTGCACAGGAAAAGATTTTTGGATCTGTTATGAGTCTATGAGGAATATTTTATTAGAGGTTATGCCGATCCTGCTACATGATATATTTTGCCCCTTTTTATAACTTTAGTGGGTTAGAAGTCTTGATTTAATAAGGATGCCACTTTAAATTCTGGAATACCATGTAACTAATTTAATGGAAAAGCTGTTCCCAACAAGTAGCTTTCAGAATAGTTTTCAGATTTTTTCTATGTAACATCAAAGAAATGTAGCTGAAATCTTATGTGACTTACTACTCAACTTGGCTATTAAAATTATTTGGGAGTTTTGATCGGTTTTTCCTCCCAGTTTTTGTCATCCCTACCAGATAATATTTATTTTGTTTGCTAGATACTGAGTCATTTGTGCAAAGTTTTACATCTGTTGTTTACAGCACTTTTATATGTCACTGAATTTGCTTTCTTGGTGTCTGACTCATCATTGTGTTTCCCCAGCGCAAACAGATTATTTGTAATGCAGTTACAAAGGTGTAAGAAAGGAGGAACATAGCACTAGACCAAACTCTTTTTCCTAGTGTAAAATTTTCCTATGTGAATATCTGTGCATTGAGAATAAACACAAATAGAGACAATTTTTCAGTTTTTTTTTTTAATAAGCCATGCAAATAGTTGTGCTTTGGGGTCTAAACTGCTCTCTGACTGACACGGACAGAAGGAAACTTTCTGTGACCAATTTGTCTAGTAGTCCATCATCATCAGCCCTTCTCTTTCTGAAGACTAGTTATCTGGCTGTTTTCAGAGACCATAATGCCGTATGGGAAATTCCTCAGGAAACCAAACAGTAGCACAAGAGTGGTGAAACGAGTGCCATTTTAAAAACATGCTCTCGCCTTTATTTAATGCTATTTACAACCTTTTCCAGCTTGAGACCCAGCGCAGAGCTCCCACGCTGAGCATAGCGCCTCGTGCTGTGGAACAGGCAGGATATTTGACCCGTCAATGCCCGGGTCTCTTTTAAAACTGTGGATGTAGTTAGGTGATGCTGGCTCGGGGACAGCACGTGCGGGTGAGGACAGACACTGAAACTGGCCTCCAGACCTGGACGGGCGGAAATCTTAACTGTGCTGCCTTGTCGGGGAGGCTGGAAATGCAGGAATATCACAGTGTACGGACCAGGAAGATGTGTGCGCGTTGTGTTTCGTGGCCTTTTGCAGTTCATCCTTTCTGGCCCAGCCACAGCGTGCTGAAGCTTTAGCAATGGAAGTGTACGTGGAGTCCAATGTAGAAGAAATTGTCCATGGGGAGTGGGTTAAAGGTTGGCCGTGCACTACCCTGAGATGCCTCGTGCCAATGTGATTAATCTCATAGGTGATATGAATTGCAGAGGTTTTTTTCTTCTATTTAGAACTTTAATACTTTTTTGTGATAAGCATTCATTTCATACTCGTGGGACAGCTGCTTGCGTAGTCAAGGAATGAGTGCTCTAAGTTGTTTTAAAAAAAAAAGGCAGTAAAAAACTTCTAGCATCTACTCGAGGTTTTGCCACTAACTGATAGACAGGCTTTGCCTCTCCTGTGCCTCGGCTTAAGCACCTGCCAAATTAAGCAAAAATGCTTAGTTATCTAATACAACTGCAGCAACATTCAGTTTAATTAGGTATGTTATGCAATGTAATATTTGAGTTTGTGAGTTATGAAAAGTACAAATAAATACGAGTGTTGAAGCTTTGTTAATAATAATTTTCATTAGCTTCCTCAGTTTTCAAGGTGTTGCTTTGCCATTGATTTCAGCCGAGACGACATTTTACTCCAAGTGCAGGGTTTTTTGTACATTTAACCCAGTGGAATGGTTTCTTTAGCTTACCCCATACAGGTTTTCAATTACAGAGAAACATTTCATAAATTCTATGCATATTGCCTCGGCTTGTTTGAGAGTAAGTGATGTCTGGGCACTGATAGTCGTTTGTTAGGACATACTCTCCTTAATATCCTGCTTCATTGCTTGGGTTTTTTCACTTTATCTATTTTTCTTCCCAGGACACCTGAGATCTATTTAGTAAACTTTTCTCTGGGTTTCTGTCCCTTGGTCAAGTCTATGCTTCATTTTTCTTGCTTCAAACTACATACAAAGAACAAGGAGAGACGATAAGGTTTTGGAAAGAGTCATGGGACTAGTAGAGTATCATGAATCTTGGTTTCCAAGGCAAGTCTAGGGTTCTTTCTAATTTATGAAACAGGAGGGTGTCTGATGCTTTTGTGACTGCATGAGGAACAGAACGCTGATTTTAGTAATAGGCAGTCTAGCAGATTGGTTTGTATGGTTTGGCCAGCTCAGGCTTTCAATGATTCATTTTAGCTGTTGGAATTAAGCAGAATTTGTCCATCAGCATTTACAGTTAGGGGTTCTTCCATTTAGAATTTATGAAGAAGAATTTTTATTTGCCTGCTGAAGATTTCATTACCTTCCCATGTCAAGAAGAATTGCCAGCAAGAATATTGATATAAATAGAAGTAAACAATTATATATTATTTTTCTTAATCTAAATAATTTTAATGCTTTAAACGTATTTTTTCTATCTTACATAATATGATCCCTTTCAGACATGAACAGTTTTTCCTTTTTTTTGCCATGGTTTCTCAACTTCATGTGATAAACGGGAAAAAAAAGTGACTCCTCCCATATTTCTTTGCATTCTAGGCATCAAAATACATGAGAAGATGCTCTATGGAAGGTATTTGTATCCAGGGACAGTCTAAATCTTAGAAAGAAAGCTAAATTAATGTTTTCTTCTAGCCTTTAATTACCATTCCATATGCTGATGAACAGATTATTGTGGCAGGCATGGTGATTATTTAATGGAAATATTTTTAAGTAATAATTTTTCTGTAGTGTTTGCAGCCAAAATATTATGGCATTGTATATTGCTGCCTGAGAATCTGCTCAGATATAAAAGCAGAACTGATACCTGTTTGCACTAACTGCAAAATAATTGAAAAATCCCTCAGAAGGGCCTCAGATGGCAATTACGGAAATGCTTTGTTGTTGTTTCTCTCACTTTTAGTTGTTGTCCTGGTTTGAAGACTCTGTTATTAACACTGAAGAAGGAAAAGAAATACTTGACTTTTGAGTTTGTTTTGATTTGAATTGTAGAGACAAAATTTCTCTCTGGGAGAACCAATAGTGATTTTATCAGAATCGCCTTAAACCATTAAAAACAAAAAAGCACAGAGCATCAGATACTGGTATCACTGAAAGAAAATTTCAGACTCATCTATAGTAACTGAAAGTGCACTAAAAAATCATCAGTGGGATTGAAAGCCCATCCATTGGTTTATTTCAAAGATATACCCATGCACTTCAAGTTGTCATGGCTTCAAGCCAGTCATTTCTCACCATAGGATAAACTAAGCAAATGTGTAAGTTTTTGAAAACAGTGACAATATTTTTAGTCATTCACCTTTTGTTGAGAAACTCAAAGGGAAGTCTCTGTGTTTGAGGCTCACCCCCGCTGCAGGCATTGCACACTCACTTCTTATCTGCATGTGCCATCAACAACTGGTTTTCTTTTTAAAAGAGTTGAAGTTCCTGTTTCCTGTCACCACTTCACTTTTTTCAAGCCATAAGCCCCACAGCATCTGCGCATATTTCATTTCAAGGCTCTAATTTCTGTCAGGCTGAAAGGAAGCATCTTTTCATAGCAGTTCAATACTGCTCATTGACATTCAGTAGAATTCATCCTGGAACGCAGGAAAAAAACTTTGTCTGAAAAAGAGAAGTTTTAGGGTGTGAGAATAAGACTGAAAAGTGTCCATTGCCCATGGAGATACTCTTAACTTCCCATGCAAAGCAAATCCGGCATCTTGTTACGTTACATTGGCAAGACCCAGCTTGTATTCATGGAGATGCTAGCAATTACTTCTTAATTATTGGTGTCAACAATTGCATCTTACCCAGTGTGCTGGAAAACGGTGCTTCCTCTGTGGATGCACTCGTGCTGTACATCTGCTTGAAATCTTGTCCTGCTCTGTATTTCTTTTGTAAAGCTATAATTCTTGCAATGTTCCAGTTACTTTACATGCATATAAACAGCCGGGAAGAGAAGCTTGAAATCTTAAGAAAGTGAGATTGTGCATTTCTAGCAGGCTATGCCTCTATCAAATGCAAGAAGAGAAAAAACAGGGGCAGGGAAGCTGGATGTTTTCTTCAGGTAGAATCACACCTAATTAGAAGATGTCTCGAGTTTTTCCATGAGATGCTAACAGACTTCTTACTGTACCCTTTTAGTGATGCTAGAAAATCATTGGAGACTTGAAGATGTTACAGTTCCTGATATGATTTATTTCAATTTATTAAAGTTGGGCTTGGATAAAATCATTCTTCATTGAAAATATGGCAATGAAATATGAACTGGCAGTGACTATTTCACTATGACTTCTTCATAGAGCTTACTTCTATCCTCTGGGGAATAGAATACTAAAATAAATTATACGAAATTTAAAGGCTGCTTGAAAATTTCAGGATAAGTTCTTGTATGTCTTTGCAATTGATTTCTTGCCTTAGAAACAAATGTCGTAACGTGTGAAACTCAAAGCTCTGCATGAATAACGTTTGGATGAATGAGATCCCAGGAGACTTTATTCTCATTTGAGTTGGTCTTAAAAAGTGAGTAGTTTGGGGGAAAAAAAAGGTAGATCTAGCCGAATTGCCTTCATATAAAACAGAGGTGGATGGAGTCTCATTTGGACAAGTGTGTCCCGAAGGAGCCTGGGCTGGCTGCTCCTCTATCAGCCAAGTGCCTAAGGAAACGTAAAACAGGCAAGCAAGGTAATACTTTATCTTGGATCTGGGAAGAGAAAAGCAACAGCAATGGGATGGAAAATTAAATTAAGAAAAAATCAATCACTTGGTTGTGCAGGTGGGATGGAAGCGGCTCCCCGGTGCCGGTATCCGAGGGTGAGACCAGGACAGCAGGGGAAGGCAAACTGGAGGAGGCAGAGGAAAACCAGTCCTGTTATGGGTTTCCAGCAGCAGCATTGACATGCCTGATATCTTGGTTCGACAGAGCTTTCTGGGGAGGTTTAGCAGTCACAGGGGGTTACCAGAGGTGAGGCATGGTGGCATGCGGGGAGTTGCCCGTCTCAGACTCCTAAATGCAATTGCCAAGCAACTGGAGGTGAAAGTCAGCTTTTAAACTCAGGTGTATGGTATCTGTTTCTGCTACGTCCTGTGGTAATGGAAAGAACTAATGCTTTTCTTCAATGGAGGGTTGCACAGAAGGTTACCTGCTCTTTTCCCAAGCAGCTAAACTGCTCAGGTTAAACTGGTGTGTGCAAGCGCCTGTCAGACACTCTGCAGGTGCCTTTAGAGAAACTAAACGTGAATTTCCCTGGTGGTTCTAAAATAACAATAATATAAAAAAAAAAAGTTAAAAAAATTTGTGCCCAGCTAGATGTGAGGAAGGTAGTAAATTGAACATGATGAACAACTCGCCATATTTCAGGAGAAGAGAGAAGATAGCAGAGGAAGGCGCAGAGCTGACTGCTTTGCTGGCTCTCTGCACCTCTCCACCTGCTCCCTGTCCTCAGAGGAACAGGCCCCTCTGCACCCTCATTTTAAGAAGGGTGAAAACTCACACCCTCTGCCAGGAGGGGTAACTTTTAGCCCATTGGTGTATTGGCTGTGATTTTTTTGCAATTGCTGGCAGACGGCTGGAGTTGCCGTTACATCAGCATTTATATCCACTCTGAGAGTTGTTCCTGCTGGGCTGGTGTTTCTACTTCATCCCCCTGTCTTTCTCTGCCTACGTTCTCCTATATACAGTTGCCCATAGCAACACCCATTTGAAAAGGCCCCCGGTGTTGTCTCTCTGGTCCTCCAGAGGGGAGCTCTGCCAGCGTCGGCAGCAGCACTGGAGGAGCTCAGCTCTCTGTGCCTCCCCTGGTGAGCAAGGACCAAAGGAAATACATCTTCAGAAGACAAGAGTTTCCAGGAATGAGAGGACAGCAGATCTGAAACCTATGAATCACTTAGTAGGAGCTGGTCTGGTGAAGACACCACATCCCTAACGTTGCGCATCTTTCTTCTAGCCCCAAATCCCTGCCACGTCCAACACCCAGCACCACCTCCTCTCGCCCGCCCACCTGCTTCTTGTGGGGCTGCATAATTAGCTGGATGAGGGAACTCAGCTGGTTAAAAAAAACTCTGACAAAAGGGTTATTTTTAACCTCTCCTCTGGATCAACGTGCAGCCACAGGCAATTGCACTGGCACGATAAGAAAGCCAACACCAGGGTTAAGGGGGCAAATGCTGCTTCTGCTGCCTTGCCACTGAGATAAATGCTTATCAAATTTCAGTGTAAATTGAGAAAGCTACATTTTTGTCATCAACTTTTATATTTATGCTGGCAATGCTGGTGTAACTGCAGCAACAGGACTCAGGCAGCACTTGATAAGTGGGACCCACTTGCCCTGGAGTCCTGCACTCAAATTTGCCATCACCGGAAAGTATAAAGGATTTGGTAAAAGATGCCGATGCTGATCTAGAGCCAGCATCTGTCAGGTCTGTGCTCTGCAGGTCCATGTTCCAGTCTTTTTCAAACTTAATGTTTGGATGTTTGGACTCAGATCTCAGCTCTCTACATCAGGTCATTTATCCTCACGCCAAGCTCCTTCTGCGTCCTCTTTCTTTCCTGCTTCCCCAACATACACCACCACCTGCCAGTTACGTGAACCCATGGCTTTGTGGCTTTTTAACCCATCAGATTACACAAATTCTGTTTACTCAAATAGCAAAACTGCAAGAGTGAGGTGTCTGAGCAAGAGCTGCTGGAGTTCGTATGTTGTAACTTGGAATAGTGGTGCAGCTGAAAACTGGGTTTTCAGCTTCAAAGTCCTCAAGCTTGCCCCTCATCAATACTAATAGTGCCTTCATTTCCTATACTGAATTTGTCTTAATAAGGATGAGTTTATTATTCCTGTTCTTAGAGCTATGGCTGTTCTCATGTCCAGATACAAAATAGAAAAGAAGTGTGTGTATTTTCAAACTGAACGTGAATTTCTATTCGTTATGTAAAGCATGAGGTTTAGAGGCACTTGGAAAATACATAGTAGCTGTGTAAATCCTGGAGGAGAAGCTTATGGAAATGGTGGTGGGAACATAGATTTTCCTTAGCCAGTGCAGTGGGTAGAAGAGCTTAAATACTCACAGATACCTTCCTACTCAAAGCAGTCAACCCATGTTAAGTTTTTAAATCAGTTCAGCCCTAGGGGGATCAGTACAGGCAGTGCTGTGTGCTTTGCCTCACTCCAAAGAGAGTATTGCTGCAACAACAGGCTGTGTAAAATGGGGAATTCAGAAGTTTTAAAATGATGTACTAGCATCTTACATGCCAAGCATGTTTCATTTTAAAGGCGTCTATATTCTACCAGTCCGTATCGTTACATTGTGGAAGACCTGGTCCTTGAGTAGGCTGCTTTAACATGTGCCTACTCGTACAGCACTGGAATAAATCTGCCATTTCCACATACCCGCTCACATCATTAAGTTGTGACTGTGCTGAATTACTGCCCTCACACCACTGAGCTTATAAACAGTCACTTCAGCCTATTTAAAATAGAATTAATTGGAGGATGCCATAGTAAAGACTTAGAATTTACTAATCCAAGTAGAAAAAGTGAAGCAATATTCATTTTTAGGAGAAGAAGCATAACTAAAAGGATATCCTAAAAGGATGAACTCAGATTTTTATCATTTACTTTTTATGGGGATATATAAAAGATGGCAGTTTGGGTTTTTTTAATTTGTATTTTGTCATGTACCAAAGTCAGGGAACACCATAGGCATTGATGCTTTCAATAACCTTGCAGTCAGCGAAGTCCCTGAGAAAAGCAGTTACTGTTCCTCATGCTGAATGGGCTGCAAAGCAAACGGTGTCTTTGCCTGAATCATCCGAGATCTCAGACTCAATTGTTCCAAGGTAAAAATAGCAAAGTCTTCAGCTGAAATTGCGAATGTTCTGTGGAAAGATAAGAGTGCCAGAACTGCACATCCTCTTCCTCACAAGCTCCAAGGCCTTGACTGTGACAAGAGACGTAGGAGGTCATCTACAGAGCACTGTGTATTTTCGTAATTGAGTTGTGAACAAAAACTGGAATACGTGTAGTCATGATTATTCTGTGTTGAAGGGAAGTACGTACCTTAATAATGTATGGAGAGACCACAGTGATTTGCAATTCAAACTATAGGTTTTTAGCCATAGAGTCTTGTACACAAATTTACACTGACATGCAGTAAAGTCATCCTGGTTTGCCAATATTCCTTAATAATTTTATGAAAACAGATTAGTTCTCACATTAAAACTTGTTTTGGGAGGATGTACCCAAAATTTAGCCATGTGCATGATGTCAGTCAGCCCAGCCTCCCTCATCGCAGTGTTGTTTTTTATTGTGTCAATAAGTACATCATGTTTGATCTCTGTGAAATGCTGGAAGTTGATTAATTAGATGTTTCTGAGATGTTCATAGTAGCTATTTTCCAAGATACGTGTTTTTTAAGTAATGAAGCAAGGTAAAAATTATTTTCTGAGCTTGAATTAATGCTTTTGCTAAGGAACACAATAGAACTGTGACATCTAATCCAAAATTAAAGGAGAAGGTGGCAGTCTCTTGTTTCATTGAATGAGTTCTGGTATATCAGGACCTAGTCACTACCGCACTCTAGCTCCGATTATTCTAGTGGATGGAGTTTACAACCCTTAATCATACCTACCTTCAGCCCATTTCCCTCTAAATAGAGAAGTTCTTTCCTCAGAAAAAAAGCTACTTCACTCCCGTAATCACTTTAGTCATCCTTCTTTTACCTTCTTTAACTCCCAGTATCTCCTTCTTGAGATGTAGAGGCCAGAACTGAATGCAGTTCAAGATGTTCACACCAAGATTCTTTCGTAGCAGCCAAATGATGTCCTCGTTTCAATTTTAGTGCCCTTCCTTTTTCTGGCTTGCTTTCCTCCCTGCCCCAAGTGCTGGTGCACATTGAACCAATAATTTTGGAGAAATGTCAATGGTGACTTCAAGGGAAAAGTCTTGACTTTCTAGGGAAAGACAAGAGTAGGATGCAACATTAGTGTATATGGCTCTTGGTCTGCACTATTCCTTTGCTTTCCATAGTTTGTTCCTGCAATGTGATATCTACTGTCATCACAAAAATTAATGGCAAAACTTCACTTCCTAAGAGGTGAGTAGCAATATTCAGGAATTTCACATCAATAGTAGCAGGCAAACCCCCAATTTCTAGACAGGACATTCTGGGAAAAGTAACCATTCTATTTTTAGCATTTATGCTTCTCTTTACAAGATACTTATATTATAGATAGATAGATCTCAATGAATCCCAGTGCAGTGGATCAAATTTTACCTCACTGCAAAAGCAATATAATTCCATTTATCTTAATATATTTATGACTAATTTGTAGAATATGGTTTGTGTCAAGGCCCAGTGAATTTCTCTGATACAACATCACATACAAAGGGTACAGAAAACTGGCCCAAACTACTGTGTAATTACTGCTTGGTCAACTGGATTTTCCTGCCTAATGGAAATAAAAGTAATGAGTAACTAAGTTCAAGCATTTAACATACTTTCAGCCCAAACTGATTAGATGCAATTTGATTAACTCCCTCTGACTTTCATCCTACTGAAATGAAAGGGTGTTTCTTGCAAGGACGGGAAGGAGATGGCAAGGACAATTTATATGGAAATGCTTCGATAATGAAGGGGCTGCTAATATGTAAGGAACTACTAATAATGCAGAATTCTCCTTGGTGTTCAGATTAACATAGTGCAAATGTTTGCTAATGCCAAAGCGTCTTGTTGAATTGAAAAATTTAACTTGCTTCTTCTCTTACTTAGTGCCACTACATTTTTGGGGAAGGGGTTGCATGTGCATATAGTTGTATTGACCCATGCTCTGTCTTCCTACTTAATTCTCTTACCTTTCCCATGACATTGATATTTCTATTAAATTAAATGTAGGAAGCATGTATCTATCACATTATGTTCTTTATCTAGAGTACAAGGGCTCTTTGGGTGTGAGACCTTACGCGCGGTGATTAGAAAAGAGCTAGGAATGCCAAGTTTGTTGTTCTGTCTTTAGCATTTTAGGTAGTAATAAGAATTAGGTTTGGTTTACAGGAGATGAGAAAATGCGGTTATCTAAGTTCTAGAAAAGAACATAAACATTTTGCAGTTGGCAAACTTTCCCTTCCTTCCGTATTCACTTCGAAGAAAAGGCAGCAATGGGCTGAAGAACCCAAGTTCTTCAAAGCCTCTTTAGCAGAAGACACAAGTGCCAAAAATTTTAAATAGAGAGGGGACATTTTTAATAACCTGCAGAGCAATTTGTTAAAAGCTTTTGCTTCATCAATCACAGGAACAAAACAAAGCTCAACTTCTAGGATGTAAATGCATTTTCTGATCCACAGCACCTTTTGCAAGGAAGTATTTTGTATTTTGAATATTTTTAATACAAAATTTGTCAAATGTCTGTCACATATGGGCTGCCTTTTCCCTACAGATTTTCTGAGAGAAAGGAAAGGGTCTATGAGGATGGTTTGCCCTGTCTGTAACCCATTTTCAAAGGCAGATCATTTGAGGCTTCTTCCTACAACCAAAGGCATATTTAAAAGGTTTGTGAGCAGATGTTTTACTGCTGAAGTGTTCATCATGAACAGTATCTTAAGCAAGAGATTGAGTCCTGAATACAGGTGTAATGATTATAAAACATATTTTGTTTCTGACTGAAGAATTACTGAGCTCCAAATAGGACAGGGATTAAAATGTTCCAGCTGAGAAGAAAAGGCCATTTAAAAGTGCTTCTTAATTAATTACTTTGGATGATCCAATAGATAGAGCAGTTGTGGGGAAGCCTTTCAACTCTGCATTATTATATATATGAAAGAAACCCCAGACATCATGAGGTTAGACTTCCATCCCGTGATGCTTATTATACAATGGGTTGTCAGCTAATAGCTTAGTATTATCCATTGATTTTGTTCATTGGGATTATCCAGCATCTTCAGTAAACATGAATACAGATTTAAACTGATTGTATCTGCACATAATCAAGTAGCAAACACTTAAAGAGGATTATTTTATATATCCTACTGCATTGCCTCCCCATCTAAAGAACAACCACTAAATATATTACTGGACTGCATGACAAACTCTTAGGCAAACTGCATTGTGTCTGTAAGTAAGCATGACCCTGACACAATCACCATTCAAAAAAGAGCAGAACAGGCAGATTTGCTTTAGCAGAGTTCCTGCAGTGCACTAGGGTTTTAAAAGCCAAAGATTCAAGACCCTAAAAATCTATAGGGATTATACTGTGCGCAAACCTATTGCAAAGTCAAGGCTGGGCACATCCTCCTCCTGTGCCGCTTGGAAACAGTGTGTTTGCTGGGAATTATCAGTGCCTCCTTTCAATGTTACAGCTCTTTTGAGAGTGGGAACCATGTAAAAATATATTTCTTCAGCTGCTGGCTGGCTGAAAAATATATGTATTTTCTTTCTTTTTTCTATTTAGTTCACAAGACTTGTTTTCAGAAGAAAATGAGCCTCTAATGGAAGTCTGATAAACTCCCTCTCTTCAACTACTTCACTGACAGGCTTTTTATTTTAAAAGAGATTCCTTTGTGACACAGGCTTTGGCACCTGTTTTCCGGCATGTGCATTATATGCTGTATCAAAGCACTATTTCCTTTTCATGTGTGGCACACTGGTTTGGACAGGGCTTCCAGGAGGCCATTATGGAGAGAGAAAAGAATGTACAGAATCATTTTAGTGCAGAAAGGACTTGATAAATGGCCTCAAAACTTTTTGGATTTATTTTCACACAGTTAGCCATGCCACTGGTTATTTAAAAGTCCTGAGAAATGCTATTATTTAATGATGTGATTTTCCAAAGTAAAAGTGCTGTTCAGCTGGGGAATAAGCACTGTGAATGATGAGGTTAGAAGCATTTAAACCTATTATCAGTACAAGTGACATCTTCAAAACTCCTAGAAAGAGCCAAGACTTTGTCATTTTTTTACGCATTTAAAAATGAACCAATTATATTGTATTTGGCGTTACTCGTGCATTTCTTCTTCCCCTGGCAGAATACATTCTGAAATAAACAGGTGATGCTTCAGTTCCTCGAATAAACATATGTAGTAAAAGTTTTCTCAGCTTCACCTTTTTCATAAGCGGAATGTAAAAAATAATTTTCATTAAGTGTAGTTATTTAACTGATCAGCATTAATGGTATCAAGTGAGCCACGACACATCTGTGAAAAAGGTGTTTCCGAAGCTGTACACAGGCTGCCAACAGCCGAACCTCCCGGCTTCCAGGCTTAACAGCTTCTGAAAGCTGGGGAAAAGCTACCTTCCAAAATAATAATCTGAAATCTCTAGGATGATTCTTGTGATAAATTTCTCTTTGTGCTTTTCAAAATGTCATTCCTTCATTTAACATCTGTGTTTGAAGCGATGGGCCTTTCTTAAGTGACTGTTTCTCAGCGCAGAGGCCAGGACGTAGCCCCAGGTTAGAGCTTTCAGACAGTGGTGAAGGTCACGCATTGCACCCCCAAATCCATCTAATCTATTTAAAAGTTCAGCCGGGTATTTCAACTCGGTGATTGTCTTCAAGTAATGCAGAAGAAATTCCAAGTTGATAAAACAGGTGTTCAAGTTCGTCATCTTGTGCTCATCACAAGCGCTCACAGAATTGTCAGTTCTCTGTCACCAGTTCTCCAGCGACACATATTCACTGAAATCTGTGATAATGTTTGCCATCAGCATTGTCTACCATCTTTTGTAATTTTGATTCATATATTAGTATCTGCTTCCGCTTTTATGCAGAATATTTCAAAAACCTTACTACACACTGTACCAACAGCCTTCTCTATCCCACGTGAGCTTATGGTCCTTGCTTTGCATTTGCAGTCCCTGCAGCACCTGCTTGGGAACTGTGAATTTTTTGTACTTATTCTTAGCTTTTTGGGGCTGTCTGTCGGTCTCTGAGGAACTAAAGCAGTGTTTGTGCTGTCTTTTATGCTGTGCTCCTTTGATCTGTCCTTCAGTTTGATGTATCCAAGCATCAGGCTAACCTCATTAGCTGGGTGAGGTTTTCTGTTCCTTGGAGGTAGCGATGCTGAAGCTCTTGGCACATGGTGGTTCTGGTGGCGATGGCTCCCAACCTTCCTCTCTGCCATCAAGATAAGGCTCAAAATTGCTTAGGAAAATGTAATCACACACAAACGCACATGCACATATACAGTTTTTTCCATGTTACCAAAAATTAGCTTTCCTTATCTGTGTCCAGCTTCCTTTTTACAGTTCAAGTTATCCTATTTAAAAGGAAAATTTTAGTGTAGATGAACCTGTGGCTTACGTGGTACACAACATTATGTTCCTATTCCTTAATAGCTGGAGTAACGATGTTTACATAGACTGACTGACTGAAAACAAGCCCTTGAAACAGTGTTAATTACATTCACAATTCAGACAAAGTATTATCCTGCCAAGATGAATTATGGCTTGAAGTTACTGCTTATTGTTAGTAAGGTAGACTATTGAACAGAAAAAAAGGTTTTATATACACATATTTGTATTCTGATAAGTGGTCAGGGTGGACCAGATGCGGAGTTGCACCGCTATATAAGGCTCGAGTACCTTTTCATATGAAATACTAATATTTAGTTAAATATTCAACACAAATCTGTCAATAAAATTTAGATGATTTAATTAGATAAATATTTCTATGTTCCGAGACTAAAAAAAACCTACACAAACCTTTAAATGACTGTTCAACAAGTCACAAAAAAGTTTGAAAATAGCAATGTGCTTTCAAAACTGAGCCCTGTTCTGTCCCTATAGTAACACAGAAGTAGTACAGACTTCCAGATCTATCTGGGGATGATGGAAAGGCACTGGGCATAGCACCTCAGGCTTCAAAAACTACATAAAAATTACAAAGGGAAACCAGAATGTAGGTGTAAAATATTTATACCTTGAATTTATGATAGCACAGGAGCTGTAACAAGTCTGTGTACATTTCTTACACAAGACCTCAAATGAACTTTAAATAAAATATAATCTTAATTCTATAAAGCAGAATGGCAGGGTTCTCATAAATTATCTCGTACAAAAAACTCACAGTAATGAAAATTATAGAGTCTTTCTCTCCCAAAGAGTTATGTATTATTTAATGGCTACACAGACTTTATAACAGAGGTATCAACAGACCCATAAAGATGTTGTCTATTAAAATTGAATTTTTATTATATTTTTCATCCAGTGTTGTGCCTTTAGCTTTTTTTTTTACATTTGACTTTTAGGTTTCTTAACACTGGAAGCTTATTCTTAAGCTAGGCTTCTGTTCAAGGCATAACATGAGGTTTATATACTCGAAACAAGAGAAGAAGGGCAGCAACAGGTATCCAGCTCTCCACTCTGGTTTTAACAGTGACTCACTTCAAGCTGAACTTTTCTGTGTTAAATACAGAAATGGCCTCACATAGACTGAAACAAAACTGCTTTTCTTATGCTCTCCAACAAACAAATTGGTCAAAACCCCAAGATTTTGCTATTTCTACCCTCAAAGTCCCATTCACACACTCGGCACGGCACTAACCTACATCTGTGTCACACCATTGGGTTCTCAGAAGGCTTTTCTCAGAGGCAAAGGGATGTTACACACAATCTCTTACACAGGTCTTTTGTATTGCCGCGGTGGCACAGACTGAGCGTGGGACCTGTGCAATCCTCAAAGCAGCATCTTCCTCCTGTCCTTTAGCCTCAAGGAAACCGTGGTAGGAGTGCTGTCTGCTGGGTCTGAGAACTCTCCAAACAAGTTAGAGAGGGGGAAAAAAAAAGATCTCAACCTATATGAGAAAGTGTAGATTGTACTTAGGTAACTATACTTCTTGTTTCATCAGAACATCTTATATCATTAATTTCACTATCAATATTGCCCTTTAGGAATGGACTTAACCCTGCTAGGAGCTCTGCAGAGGTTACATCTCTCTCAGCACGACATTGCGGGTGCAGACCGGCGCAGGAGGAGGCAGCAGCCATGGCGCTCAAGGCAGGGTCCCAGGTCACCAAGCAGCCGGTCACTCGGCGAAGAAGCAGTCTATCTGCGGATATGACTCAGCTGTAATAGCCCTGGAGACATTTCCAGCTTTTACAGCTCCACAGATCTGCACAGGCAGATCCTGAAAGAGAAGAGCATATAGCACAAGGAGCTCTGTTATATCCCTTGCCTTCCTGGGCAGGCTGAGCCCTTCTCCACCACGTGGCCATCTGCATGAGAAAGTCACATTTGCCAGTGAGATAAATGCTGCGACACACCAGGCTGTCCCTGATAAAATACCATTTTGTCAAATAATTGTTGCAGGAAAGGAGAGTTTCAGGATTCAGCAAGCTCATTGTGCCCTTGTGGTCAGAGAGAGGGTTCAAGATGTTGAAATGAATGGTTCTGACAACCTGTATGAATGTAAGAAAGTCTCACCAGGCAGCTACACATTTCAGATGCCGAGCTTCCACTGATGAGAAACCACAGCGGGGTGTGCGTGCATATGTATGTGTGTGTGTGATTTTCTGCACACATTTAGCAAAATGGACCACACTGGACCTTTTTTTTGTATCAGAAATTCAACCCAAGTCCGAGTTTACCGCTATCAGGTAGCTATGACAGCCTCACGTCTGCTTCCATGGACATCTCCTCTCACACAGTGAAAGTCTTCACAGAAATGTGTCTTTTCTTCTGTTCCTGGGAAGGACTTAATGTCCCCATTCCTTTCCAGAACAGGACTCTGTTATAATTCTTGCTGACATAGCAGTGTCATAAGGGGAGCGATGCGACATGATTTGAGAGTGCTTTAGATCTTCCTACAAGACTTTCTACGGGTGACAATTACTCCAACAGAACTAGAGTTTTCTCAGGGCTACTTGCTGAGCTCCAGCAGTGCCAGCATAGGCTAACATGGCAGAAGGGAATTTTGCCAAACTATTAATGTCTGCACACTGTATAAACAGTACTCAGTCCAGGACATTTTCTCAGTAAAGTCATTGAGGTACAACTTCTCTGAGAGTTGTTTCTTCTGCCTCTGCTTCAGAAGCACAAAATACCCTTACGTAAATAGTTCAGTGCAGAATGTGTCTGGGGGAAGGAGCATCAGCATCTTTGCAGGTATCTAAGACTTTCTGCATTTCTCTTTCCTAATTACTATTTTCTCGATGATCTTTTCACTGCAGTTGAAAGTCTTGGTTCACTCTTGTCATTATCCTCAATCATTTTCTAGTGGCTGTCCCACTAGTGAAATTCATCATTTCCCCAGTGAGTTATGACCAAAGTAGAGCTTACAGAGAAAAACAAGGAAAAGAGTTAATCAAATAAATAGAAAAACACATTAGGAATACAGCCACGACATCACAGACAAAGAGCTCTGATCATAGGTTAAACTGCAAAGCTGTTTCGTCATGATACTTATATTTCTAACATCACAATGATCCATTATTGTTGCTATAGTGTTTCCCCCTCTTTCTACCCACTTCCTCTTTATGGGGAAGGCAAGAGCAGCAAACCACATACATTCAAAAAGGAAACAAAACCTCTCAGGAAGGAGAGATGTTTTGCAGAACAATAGGAAAACCCAATTTCATGATCCAAAATTAACTGCAGAATCTATATGTCTGGTCGTAGTCTTCCTACACCCATTTATACTTGGTGCTCCAGGCTTCATTCATGAGGGATTAGGATTGATGAACTGTTTCTCACACACTTTCACAGCGTCAAGCGTACCAGGAAATGAAAAATGAAGGTTTAATTAATGTAACCTGTGAATGTCAGGACATCTAGAATTAAAACACATGCTGAACCAGGCAGAGGGAGATCAGTGTGGGTAATGATCACGAGAAACACTTGCAGCAATTGATAGCAGTGGAGTAGCTTACAATAGAAAAGATGAAATGACCTAAATCTGGCCTGGAGTAGGCAGCTGGATTCCCTGAGGCTGTGTGTTGTGTGTGTGACTTGCCAGGATGTGGGTGGCACGAGTCCCCTGGGCTTCGTCTGGGGAACAGGGGTGTGATGGGGACCTGGGCAGAATGAGAAGGGCTGGGTGGGACAGCTGCACAGCCTCCTCCCAGGGGTCTGGCTTTTGGAGGCTGGTGCTTGTTTTAATTCAGCTTTTCTGGATTTTTCAGGGGCTGATAAATCAAGCAATTGAGGAAAGAAAATAGAGGAATTACATTTTTGGTAGAGTTGCTTAATTATAGAAAATCGATGCCTCTTTCCTCTTGTTCAATTTCAATATAAGCATGCTATCATTAGATTGAGATCAATATTTGCTTTATGTTAGTCAATATTTACCTTCCGCTTTAGGGGAACTTCCTGTTGGACCTCAGTTCTTCTTATCAAACCGGCTATTGATAAGAATTACAACTGCTTATTTTCTTTGGTTATACCCAGTGCTTGCTTCAGGAAATCGTGAAGTATGATTATGTTATACTAACAATGGGTTTATGCTTTTAATTGTTCTTTTGTATAAGTAACCTGTGTCCTCTTGGAATACACACACAATATAGCCTGAACACACAGGTGAATTTTAGAGCACTTTGCAGTAAGAGTTTTTGTATCAGAAGTTTTGCTGCCAAGACAAAATCTGCAAAATTGTTTTGCGTAGGAGGTGTGCAGTGCTTTAGAAAACTTCTACTGACTCTATTTGGAGTTTAAATTCCTTCCAGCCTCTGAAAATGTAGCTCTGCTACAGAGAAATTCAGAATTAGGACGAATATTCAGCAAACAAATCTGAATTGTTGCTTGAGCAATATATAACAAAAACCAAACCACAATAGGTGAAGAAAAATTGCAGATACAAGGAATGTAGTCACTCAGTTCAGCTCAATATTAGGAAAGATAACACCCGTTTGTAGCAGTCAATGGATCATGGAACACAGCAAATCGTGTCATACTGTTATCAGAGTAGAAATCTGAAATTTTTACCAAGAAGGCTTTCTTTGTTGCTGGGCTGGTAAAGTTAGGATTTGTCGTGCATATCTATCAGTGGTGATAATATAGTGCCATATCTGCAGACATATCTAACAAATCAATTGAAACACTTTTCAGTACCTTAAAAACATTCAGTTTTCACAACTCAGAATGATCTGATTCTCACTTGATTAACTGTAATCTTGATTTCTACTTGAAATTACTCTTCTTCAGGAAATGTCACCCAACTTGTAAAATAAAGTTCACTAAATTTCATCACCAGTCTCTTATAACATAAAAAAAATCACTAGCACTTTTTTCCCTGCAGTTGTTTCCTGTTTTTATTTCTTCATCACAAGAAGCAATCTTGTATTTTCAAATAATCTCCCAAGTGTCAGCCGCTGCTTTTATTTCCTCTTTTATATGATTTCATAATTTCATTCTATATTTGCTTCCCAGGCTGCCAATTTAACTTCTTTCTCTTTCGCTGTTATGCTGTATGGATCAGGCTGCTGCTCTAATTGCTCGCTAAGTCGTTTCCCTTCTATATATTTGACTGGTTTTCCTCTATTGCTCATATTTGAGTAATCTTTTTCCAACTGCCAGGACTGAAGCTTTTCATGCAGGATGTGTAAAATAAGTCAAACATGAAACGGCTGCTTAGCCAAGGGTGGTTTATAGCCTAAAGTTGGATTTGGTGCAAGGAGAAGAAAAGATAGCAAATGTAACAACAATTTGTAGAAAAGGCTGCAAATAAGTTCCTGGAACCTATAGGCCAGTCTTTCATAGAGGCACATTAAGAAAGTGTAAACAAGAATATAATTAGTCAGGATGTTCAAAAAGGGGATACAGCTTTTGCAGAGGGAAGTTGCGTCTCACAAAAATTCCACCCTACCTCCACATTCAAAAAGATTTTTCACAAACATCTTCATCAAAGCCTCTAAAGAAATAAAACTCTAATGGGATGAAAAGTGGAGTCCTATCGTTGATAAATAACTGTTTAAGGAGAATAGAAGAAAAGTCTGGGTGTCGATACTCAGTTTTCAAAATGGAAGCAGATTAACAGCAGGGCCTCTGAGGCTCTTTGCTGACGCCTGCACATTTCAACAGGCATAAACAATGTAAAAAAAGAGATAAATAAATAGATAGCAACATTTCCTTAGGACAGAAAAGTATTCAGGCCTGTAATGAGCTGTAGAAGAATTTCATATTACTACGTTTCTCATATTACATATAACTAGGTAAATAAATAATCGATGAAATTCAGTGATGACAAATGCAAAGTAACACACATGGGAAAAGGTAGATGTAACTACAGCCAGACGTTGAAGAGCTCCAAGACAGCCATCATGGGAGCTGAGACCCTCTGTGGGACCTTCAGGTTGCTGAAAATATCAGTTCAGTGGTCAGTAGCAAATAAAAAGGCAAACAGCAATTCCTACGAAAAAGACAGTAAAGCACAAGACGTCGGTATGCCCTGCATAAATTCAAAGTACTTTTGCATTGCAAATACAGCATATAGTTCTGGTCCCACTCCATCTTTGACAGACTATCAAGGTAGAAAAGAAACAAGAGAGGTAATAGGGCTGGTTAGGAGTATGTCTTAGACTGAAAACTAGAGATTAAATGTGATAGACTTCCTCAGACTGGGGAAGAAATTGAAAAGAAGGAAATAACAGAAGTCTGTAAAATCTAAAGGGGGGAGGTAAAGGGAGAACGTGTGTGGAGAATGATGATTGCTCCAGCTACCTGCAAAAAGTGAGAAGTCTGAAATGAGATGTCAGGCAGCAGGTTAGACAAAGACTTCTTTTTCACAAAGCATAATTACATCGTGGAACTTATTCCCTCGGGTTTAATGGATACCAAGAGTATAAAGGATTTGAAAAAGGATTTGACAAGATTGATGATGAAATTGTTAAATGCGATGTCCTCAAAGCCTCTAAACTGCTGATTTCTCTGAGAATACCCCAGGGAAGGATCACTCTGTTCATATTTACTTCCCTATTCACATTTTCTAATATGATTTCACTGTCAAAGACAATGGTCTGACCCAGCATGGTGATTCTGTGTCCTTGCAGCTTGGTCCTGCTCACCTGAGGTCTCTGATCCCAGGGCAGCTGACACCCTTCAGCTGGCAGCTGGAACAGGGACGACCACACCTGCAGTAGGTGGAGAACAAAAGTATGGCAGTTGCTTCTAAACCCATCATTTTTTTGCTGTAGGAAAAGCCAAGCAACTAGGAAGGCACAGTTGCACACATGTAGTGTGCATTTGGATGGTTGATTTGACAACGACAATACCAAGAGCTACATTTTTTGATAAGCATGACTTGCAGCTGTGAAAGTTACGTAGGTCCAGTCTGAATAAACCTGATCTTATAATTACAGTGGAGAAATACTTGCATATGACACTTAGCTATCTCAAGAAAACAGCAAAAATTAACTGGCAAGTCTATACGCACGATCTTGGAATCATTGATGATATCAATCGTTGATTGGTAAGGACTTGGGTTAACATTTTAAGGGATTGGAAATGAACAGTCTGCTCTTTGTAAGGCTGTGGTCTCTGTTACAAAGAGAGGGCAGCTCAGAGGCAGGTCACAGACATGGAAACGGGGGCTGCTGGTCCAGTTCTGGGGTATCCAAGCAGGAAACAGGGGAAGCGCGATTCTCCTGGGATGGTACAGGGACTGGAGAAAGGCACCAGGCAGAGCAATAGGTGTCCCACCATTGTGCCAAGACTTCAAACTGACATATTTCAGCTGCAGAATTAAATATTTTGGATTAAAACTGCTGCCTCAATCAAACATATCATTAGTAATTCAGACACCTCATGGCCCATTCCTCTCTGGTTCAGTTTGTCAGGCAGGCAGTATCTCCTGTGGCGTGTCAGAGCAACTCTCAGCTGCTACGGAGAGACCTGCCAGGCATTTATTCACATTACATTTTTGCAAAAGAAAAAAATATAAATGCTGCAATATTTCAGTTTTCAAATGCTGTAGTGGCACCCCAGACTCCAATCTCCTTTCCTATAATGGAAGGAGAAAAAAAGGCATTTTACAAGCAGAGTAGGCAGTTGGCTTTTTTTAGTCCCTTGCCCTGTAGAACATCTGAAGCAGAAGAGAGGGGATGAATGCTGCTTTTCCTAGTGTCTCATCAATCTTCTGGAAAATGTATGGTGAGGCATTAATGCGGTGTCTCGGTGGGGGAACCCAGGTGCACTTTACAGCTCCCGGGTGTGGGTAGATGTCCCAGGTTCATGTGGAGATGTCACCCAGCTCTGCACCGGCCTCTGCTCACGTCTCTCCGTGCAAAAGAGCAACCTGACCAGGTCCAGGACACAGAGGGGACGTGTGGAGATATGTCCATACCTCCAGGACTTATGGAGATATCTGCCCCCAGGACAGACATTGCTGTGTTAAGGGTTGTCTTTGGTTTCGGAGTGAACAGCTCACGGCTCCTCTGATGCTCGAGTACTGTGTGTGACCCCAGACAACAGGCTTATTTCCGTGTCCTTGGGTTAGAGGGGGGAGTTTTGGTATGAGAGCTTTCACTGACCTCATGAGAGAATTGACTTATACATCGATCCTCTGTGTTTGCACAGCACAAATCATCAGTAATTTTTCTAAAACAAGAGCACACCCTATTGCCGTACCTTTTTGTCCATGAATAAGCCACATTTTTCCTTACAGAAATTTGGGGGGAAAAAGAGGCAGATCCCACCAAGGGTAGCAATTTTTTAGTAGGAATGAATAAGGAGTGCATTTCTAGTTTGATGACCAGCAGGAAAAAAATAGGGAAAAACCTTAATCTGAAGGTGTGTAGGAACAGATTTGGTTCAGGTCTTTCAGAAGGGTAAGATATAATGAAATTGTTGATAGGTTTGATTTGATCATTAGTGAAATGTCATGTTCCATTTTAAGATTATGAAACTTTAAAAGTCTGAAAGATTTTTCAAAGTGTTTTTTTCCATTCTTTTTTCTTCCAACTGATTTTTTTTTTACCGAAAAAGGTGATTGATATTTGGAAATGAAAAGTTTTGTCACAAAAATGCCAAAAGAGAACATTTACTTTCACTTCAGCTGTTTCAGTCTTTTACATTTTTGCCCTCCTGCAGTTCTTGGCTGAAACAATTCATCAAATTTACTTGGATTTATGAATATTTCAAACGTGCCATGAATCCATTTGGAGAAAAATGTAGTTGCTGTCAAACAACTCCTACTCGATAATAAAGCATCCCAAATTAATCCCAGGTGTAATACTGCGATGGTCAAAGTTAATCAGGCATCGCGTGGCCCAATACATGGAAATATGAAGCATTTCAAGAATTGAAATTATTTCTGGAACTAAAAGCTTATAGCTTATTTTTGACAAATAATCTTTGAAGGAAAATAATTGCTAAATTAATATCTTCATACTGCTTTTAGGTTTTTCATTTTAGTCCTTCTTTGGAAATGTTAGTATTGATTGCTACATACTGAGATTTGTAAATAGGAAAATGAAAAAAAAAATTACATTTACTCCAGGAGGTCAAAACGGTGTCTCTGCTGAAGAGGAGGAGCTGACAAGGGTTGGAGACACAGTCAGAGCCTCACTGCCTCTCTGGATCAATGTTCTGCGTCTTTTGGTATTTATAGCTCACCGTGCATTTCCCATCGTGCCTGTTTCAAAATCACGGATTCGTAGAATCATAGAATGGTTTGGGTTGGAAGGGATCTTTAAAGATCATCTAGTCCAACCCCCAGTGGGTGCCCTTGTAAAGCCTTTGCTGGTGGGTTTTTACCCACGCAGACCTGAGCTCAGAGACAAAATCCAGTCGACTAGACAAAGGAACCCGAGGAGCTCAGGCTCTGGCCATGATGCCAGTGGTAGGATCTGGAGAGGGGCCTGTGGGAAGCAGCCCAGAGGCATAATGCCAGGCTGGAGATCTGAGCCTGAACTACACTTCTCTTCCCAGGGCATTTAATGTATGCTCCCCACCTTTTGGCCTCTGCCCAGCCTCCAGCCTCTTTTCTGCTTCTGAGCGCAGGGTGGGCCAGGGACACAGCAGCCCCCATGGCTGCGTGGGGCAGATCCCACCAGCTGCAGAGAGGTTCCCCTCGTCCGTCGGTCTTTATGGGTCTGTCCACAGGGTGGAGGTCACGACTTGCAGATGAGGCAGACTGTGCAGAAACTAAGCATCAAAACTAGGATTATAGGGGGATCAGGTCATGGAGCAGAAGGGGAAGGTAGAAAGTGAGTGGAAATAGCTGTGTGCCAAGGGGAACAATGGCAAAAAGTTCTTGTCCCAAAGAACGTTTTGTCTATGTGGTTTGTCTCATGGTGCTGTTCCCCATGGCACAGAGCTGCTCTCTCTAGCGCAGAAATTGGATGAGGAGGCTTGAGCCTCCTGTCGGTCCTCTGGTTGCTGAGGTTTAGCTGTGGATGCAGGTGAAGACATGGAGACCCTCGAAAGCCCACGCTTGGGGCTGTCGCTCTGAGGGGGCCGTGCCAGAGGGGCGAAGGCGAGGGCTGTCCCTGACCCGTGCGAGGCAGGAGCCGTGTGAGAGAGGAGTCTCTGCTGGTGGCAGGTTTCTATTGAGAGGAAGACGAGCGCACGTCAGCGCGGTTGGGAACATGGTCTCTTGACACTGCAGCTCTCCGTCTTCCATGCACAAGCGTATCACACCAAATAGGATTTCCTTTACTTCCCAGAGCCCAATGTCCTTATTTCATAATTTGCATCTCACGATTACAAAGCAAGGGAGACAAATAAGAGCGTCTCATGTCCAACATAATTTCTCTGTCCTCTCAGCAAGACTGTTTTGGCTTCAGTGGTCAATTATGTAATCCCTTACTGATCCTAGTCAAGCAGCAGTAAAGTTATTTGTCGTCAATATTATTCAAATTTGCTCAATGATAGAATCATAGAATCGTCTAGGTTGGAAGGGACCTTAAAGATCATCTCAACCATCAACCTAACTCTGACAAAAAAATAAGTAAGAAATAAGCAATAAACAAATCACTAAACCGATGATGATGATGTTCTGGACATATATTTTATTCTTTAGTAATATCTTATTAAAGCAAGATCGTCTTATCAATAGTTGTAACCATAACAAAATTACTATTTGCAGGCTTTAAGAAGGGAGGGATTTGAGAGAAGACTGAAGCACCTCTGACCTGAGAAATCCCACGAGAGGGAATGAGACCGGAGGAGACTTTTGCTAAGATTCACATAGAGACTTGAGCTGTGGGATGGGACACAGAGAAATAGGAAAACTTCAGCAATGCTGATTTAATAGAGGGTGGCAGATGGGTGACAGACACCGGGGTGTGACACAGGGCAGCTCTGACATCAGCCAAGGACTCCCACGAGGGGCTGCTGACCCTGTCAGGGGCTGCCTTCTGCAATATGTGCTCCCAGCCTGGGCTTCCCCAGTCGGGCTGCGGTGGCTGCTGGGTGCCAGGTGCTGGCTGATGGGCCACCCGTGCTTACAGCAGGAGCTAAGAGAGGGTCAGAAAAATTTCACATTGGGTTACAGAGATCTGGTGGGGATGGAACCCTGCAAGGGGAGAGTCACCCCTGGGTCAGACTGGTGGTGCAGAACAGCATCAGAGAGAAGGAAGGGGATGCGATAACCCAGAAGCCTGGAAGTGATCTGAGGCACAAAGGGGGATGGAGCTGGCTTGGCAACCAGACCAAAATTCAGGCCTCCACTAAACTCTCCTTACTCTCCAGTGTGTTTTCTTCTGCTTTTTGTTTCGTTTTGATTCTGGAAGAAATGCTGGCATGAGTTTCTTTCCCCTTACTGCTGGGACGTGGTCAAGCACAAGTGGGTAACAGCTGTGGAGAGTGTCCTCGCTTTTTCCCAGAGCTGAGCTGGGATTTACTGCCAGTTCTTCAGTTTTGCATGTGACGAAATTCCTGACACAATAACTACAGGTTTATTTTTTCCAACTCTTCTGTTTTGTCTTCCAGGGTTTGGCATGACCACCCCAGCCACCGTTGGAGGCAAAATTTTTCTGATATTTTATGGCCTTATAGGATGTGCAGGGACCATTTTGTTCTTTAACCTGTTCCTGGAGCGCTTGATCACTGTCATAGCCTACGTCATGAAGTCCTGCCACGAAAGACAGCTGAGGAGGAAAGGGGTCCTCCCTCACAATGGCCGGCGGGGCTCGGGGACCTCTGAGGTGGACAGCCTGGCAGGCTGGAAGCCCTCCGTGTACTACGTCATGCTGATTTTATGTGTAGCATCCCTCATAATTTCCTGCTGTGCCTCTGCAATGTACACACCAATTGAAGGGTGGAGTTACTTTGACTCACTTTACTTCTGCTTCGTGGCCTTCAGTACCATCGGTTTTGGTGATCTGGTCAGTAGCCAGAACATCAAATATGAGAGCCAAGGCCTTTACCGCTTTGGCAATTTTGTCTTCATACTCATGGGGGTGTGCTGCATCTATTCCTTATTTAACGTGATCTCTATTGTCATCAAACAATCCATAAACTGGATATTAAAGAAGCTGGACTGCAGGTGCTGCCACAGATGCCAAAGAAAATTATTTCGTTCGCGGAGGAATGTGGTAATGCCGGGAAATGTGCGCAGCCGGAGAAACATCTCCATCGAGACTGATGTTGTCAACGAAAGTGACACAGACGGACGCCGGCTGTCAGGCGAGATGATCTCCATGAAAGACTTCCTGGCCTCCAATAAAGTCTCACTGGCCATCATGCAGAAACAGCTGTCGGAAACTGCTAATGGCTATCCAAGGCAAATGAGCTCTAATTCAAAGCAAAATGGATTCTCTGGGGGGGTTGGAGCCCTAGCAATTATGAATAACAGACTGGCAGAGACAAGCGTGGATAGGTAAAATAATAGCAGTAATAGCAGTGAAACTGTGTGAACCATTTCAACAAGTATAGAAACAACGTGAATCAAGTGGAAATAGCTGGGGAGAGAGTGTCACCAGAGAGTGGGGTGGATGTGAACAGCATACTTCTTGTTGGAAGATCTCTGGCACTTTTTTGGGGCTATCACTTAATATCTTTGCTCTTTGAATTGCACCAGTCTCAGCCTTCCTTCTTCCCCTTCCTCCTGTTCCTCAATCAGGTAACCACAGGAGATACTCAATTTAGCCTTCAGCAAAAAATTCAGTGTCCTGTTCTCCTCCATTTCTGTGAAGTACAGACTTCAGGATAAGCAATCTGTGGTCTGGGAAAAACCCAAGTGTGTCTACTGAACACACTCTTAATTCAATGATTGTTCTGAGCTTTCTGTCTTACGCTCCTCATACATGTTTTCCAAAAGTAGCTTAGCTGAGACAAAAAGAGGAATCAGCCTTTCTCTGTGATATTGCAGATCTAATTTAATGGAATAAAAAACCCAAACTATTTTCTTTTATATATCACTTCTTAAAATGTATTCCCATTGTGAAACGGCTAGGCTTGAAAAGCCAGCTTCTGCTGCCATTAATATTTTGTGACTCTGGAGTAATTCTATGAAAGTTGGTAGGACTACTCTGGAGCTATTGTGATGTCAATGAGAACAGAATTTGGCCTTTAAAATTTAATTTAGTCTTCCCTTTAAAAGGATACTGTCAAAAGTGATAGAATAAAAATTTATCCTACTTTTGTTTTCTTCTCTCCATTTACAAAACACGAGATATTTTTCTAGGCTACTTTTTCTTCTAGAATTGAATCACTGTGGCTTTCTGTTTCAAAAATATCTAGTTAAATTGATAACTGTCTTGCTGACGAGCTGTATGAATTATTCCACAATAACAATCAGAGACTTTTCAAAATTTCTAGTCATATTAAGCTCAATTGTGACTGATGTGATTGAGCATCGGCATTATGTAATGCAACTAGTAACCGAGTTTACACTCAGGCTTTAGTATGCAATTAGATTGCCATGCCAACATGCAGTCTATTATTATAAGTGACTGTGATCACAAAATCACTTTGGCAGTGTCCTTTTTACTGTTCATGTAATTCTGTCGTTCTTCACCTGTTTTTTTCTGGCTTTCAGTGATGATAATGACAGGGTCTTGATTAGGGAAATATAAAATGTTTAACTCCTCATTTTTCTCAATGAAATGCTCCGAGTGTTCATTATGACTCAAAAGGAGACTTCAGTGAGAAGAATAATAACAGAATAATATGAAAACAGGAAATAAGGTGATCTTTAATGACAATGATTTTGTATTCGCTAGCTGGAGAAATAGGGGATTAAATTAACAAAAAGTCTTAACAATTTAAGAAAGACTGGGCTGAATTCCTGATTCTTCTTCAACCATGGAATGCATGAAAGCTAAATAGTATATGAAACTGTAAATAAGCCGAATTGGTCACAAAGGACCTGATCCAGTTCCCCTTGAAGAGAACAATACAGGCATCAGGATTAAATGTTTTCTCGCAGCTAGAAAACCCTGCAGAATACTACAATTTTAGGGAATTTAAAACACCAGTATGCAGTTCCTAATTTCTCTCATTCAGAACGATACAGTAGCCTTTTCAGTTTAATTTGTATTAATTAATATCATATCCTGTTTTGTTTTTTTTCATTCTGGCCAACAGTTCTCTTATTTAGGTTCTTAATACTGTTGGATAACTTTTTAATACTCATTTTAAGCAATATTTGAATTTGAAAACAAAAACATACCTCTTGGAATCCTTTCATATAATAAAGTAAAACCAGATACTAGATTAAACAACTCTGCTTAACTAGTGAAAAGTACTGCAAGCTGTCTTTGACATATTACAGTTAAAATGTCCCTGTTAAAAGTCAAATCTTCTGTCCTTAGTTACAAGAATAGCTTTAAGCTAAAGCCATTAGCCCAAATTCTGGTATCAACTCAGCTGTGCAGCAGTGGAATATCCCTAATAGTATCCCTTCATATTTGCATCCATGTAAACTCCAAATCAGCTCCCAAACTCTAGCTTTGGTGAGAAAAGTAGTCTGACTTCTTTCTGAGGGGGAGTTATGTTTTAGCAAAAATGGCCACTGAATTATTTTAGATGATACTATAGTACCCAAGATCCACTAAATTTGTTAAACCTTTTTTTCTTTTCTCCCAAGACCTTCTTTGTCTCAACCTCACTGAATAAAAATACTTGGATATAAAAAGAGAAAAGTACTGCTCTGAAGCCTTCTTTCCAACTTCATTCAGCAATGCCTCTGTTTGCTGCCTGTAGCCCCAAGATCTCTTTGTTACAGAAGTGTTCCTCATGCTGCCAACTGGAAGAAAGAGTTTAGGACTTGACTCGTTGCTTAAGCAGGGCTCTCATTTTGGGCAGAACAGCCACGCTCTTGAAAACTGCAGCTTACTTCTACATTTATGACAGTTAGTAACTGTTGGTTGCAAATGCCAGATTTTGCTGAGGACTGAACACCAGAGAAGTTACTCAATGCTTCTCCCTTTTCCAGATGATTGAGGCAAAATAACCAAAACTTTCAAGTTTCTTTAGTTCATTTATTATATAGTTCTGCATTATCATTAATGAAGGGTCTGGGTGCCATATAGGATTTTCACTCAAATCCTTCCATATATAATTAGTTTTCAAAATCTGGTTTTGGAAGTGTAAACACAGGGCAATATTCATAGCAAATTGGTGAGAAAGAAAATTGAAGAGAAAAACATACACTGGTGGAAATAGATGAAACATTAACATCTGTGTAGTCTGTTCAACAGAGATTATTTAGGTTTTAGAGTATGACACATCCCCGTAGCAGATCATTAGGATGGTCTTCAGATGGTTTCAGCTGCTCCCGAGACGTGAGACAGTTATGTTGCTCCTTTCCACTCTCTGTGATACCAAGCCTTGCTTCCTCATCACCACAGAGGAATCTTTATCAGCTGCTTTCAATAGAACTGAAAACATCTGTGGTTATGAAAGCAAGGGACTAATACGTAGTCTTAGTCGAACAGACTGGGCAAAGCTGTATGAGGTCTTTGGTGCAACACTAGCTCTACCTTCATTGGTCAGTCCTGACCTTCTATCCCTCAAGCACTGGCTTTCTCATGACCCAAACCTGCCGGTTACAGGGCTATCTGCAGCGGTTTTGTCGTCTAATTTCATATCCACTGAAGATAAAGAGGGAATAAGTGCACTAATTTTGCCTAATCATCTCTGTTCAGATATGAATTGCCGTTTCAGAGATGAAGGACCAGTACATTCTGTGACTGTGCCATCTTGTATCATGATGTCATCCTGTCCCCAAAATACTCCTGCTCTTGTCATTAAGTTCCCCCTCTAGAAGCCATGCTGAACATTGAATGAGGTAGCTTTTCCTAGGAGACCAGTAGAATTCTTAGAGAATATTTGGAGATAAATAAGAAGACTTTTAAGATGGGAAAGGGAAATTTCTGACTCCAGTCCAATGGTACTACTACAGTGTTTTTTTCTAAAAGCGTTTGACCGAGAAATCCCAAAAAGCTCAGTTCATAATGTAGCATCAGCTTATTAAAGTCATGAAACATGTAGAAATGTAAACATACAAGTGCCAAAATAAGCAGAATTTAGCATAGGAGTTGAAAATTACCATCCTGTGTGAAAAGTAAGACCAAAAAAAAATACAGACAGCATCACATTCCTTGCATTACTTTTTAAAGTAGTGATGAGGAATTAAAGGAAAACATATCAAATAGCCAGGGAATCTATTTTCAAAGCTGTGTAATCTAAATTTTAATGTCGTATTGCTTAGCACTAAAATCTCAGTCAACAAGACAGAAACTTGCTTTCAAAATTACTGAGTTTCCCCATTGCCTGCTATGAATTTGCATGATGGCTAATGAGATATGGGTGTGGGGTTTTAATGCAAAAATGTTTTAGGGAAAACCTTGGAGGTACTGAGGCTCTGAATCTGCAATCAACAGGTCAGGAGTACCCCTAAAATCAGGGAGTTAAACTGCAAGTTGCAGCCTGGCTGACTAATGTCTTGGAAGTTGGGCTTATAGTTATGCCACTCCTTAATAATATCTTTATTATTGTACATTGAAGATAAATATTTAGGGCTAACCAAAATGCAAGCAAATACATAAAGGTATCTATTAGGGTTTTTTGGCTTGTCTTAGGTTTGGCAAAATTTGTGTATCAGATGCTTTGTAGGTGTCAAAGGAGTTACATCAATTTATCTCCGTGAAGGTCATGGTCCTCTGTTTGCGAGGACATAAATAGGCTTTTCAAAGGCGTCTAATTCCTGCTGAAAGTCAATTCATTTCCCATCTTACATTGACTTTCAGTGGAAGTCAGGTACCTAATTCCCTTAGGCAATTTCAGAATCCCAGCTGTGTTTTAAGTTTTGAATCTAAGCTGACCTGACAGCGTCCCTGAAAAGTTGGAACACTTGGAGCAAGGTTTCAGTCCTGCAGCACAACAATATGAATTCATTTATTTAAAAGCCTTTTATAGCAAAAGCTTTCCATCAACCAAATAGCACAAGCAATGTTTACAGTTTGTTTCATTTAATCTTGACCTCTGCCAGTTTTAATTATATTTGACACATTTATAAATTGAATAACAAAGAGAAGGTTGGGCTGGGCACAAAAAACAAACCAGCTCTATTTCTCAGACTGAATTAATCAAGAGAAAGAGGTCAAGTGGGGGAAGGAGGTTTCTGATTAACATTCTATTTAAGTAAAGTTCCTCTGGAGGTGGAGGGTGTTAAGTCGTTTGGATGACTCCTCTCCAACAGCTGTGGAAGTGGAGCTGTTTTCTGTGACCTGCTGATGTCCCCGCTCTTGGAACAGCAGCTCAGTGAACCTTAGGTGAGAGAAGAGTCAGTGTTTCAATCAATACAGTTTGCATCGGCTGTTGTTTTGACTTAGGTTACTAATATTTAGCTAATACTGGAATTCCTTGGACTTTTCAAGAAGTAGTAAAGTTCTTTTGTGCTATTTCATGTACAAGCTGTAGAGAATCACTTTCCCCTGGGCTGAAAATAGTGCCAAATATACCAGTACAATCTGTCTGTTTGAGAACTTTCACAGCACTGTTTTTCTTAATCCAGGAAATAAGAATACTATCTCTTCCCTCTTCTCTATTTTCCAAACATCTCTTGTCAACAATGCCCATGCAATACTCTCTGCTTGCTGCTGAAAAGATCACATTTCACTAGGAAAATGAAAGCCATTGCTCATCTAAAGTGGACCAACACAGTCCTATTCTTTATCAGATTCAAGAGAAACACGGTGTGAACACAAAGAGTGACACTTCAGGTCCAAGTAATCAGAAGCTTTTTGAGACGGCTCATGTTTGTAGAGCTGTGTCACATCAAACCAGAGAAAAACCCTGTCACTGCAGACTTTTAAAAGCATTAGTAAATGTAAGAACAATCTTGTGGAAAAGACACACTAATTTATATTTGGGTTTTCTACAGCTCCACTCTAATATTTGCCTACAGTTTTCATTATTTGAAATAATTTGCAATAATAGAATAAAGAATATAAATTTACAAAGACTTTGAGAGGCATACTAGTGGGATTTCTTTAAAATGAAATACCCTTTTCCTCAGGCTGCCTAGCTTTTTCTAAAGGGAAAGTCTGCTTAAAATTAGAATTAATGTGCTGTCTTTCCAAGCAAGTGTGCCAGTTTCTGGATTCCAAATGGATTTCCTACTAGGTGTCCAGGCAGAAGCTCCCAGAGAGAGGCAAAATGGCCTAGTTTTCAAACTTTATCTTTTGAAATGTCTTTCAAAACTATTCCCCCTTTCAAAGCAATGGAACACTGTCAGTGTTTGTAGTCTTATCCGAGAAAACATAACCCTGTTTTTTTGATATCTTTAGAAGAAAAAGATGCACATGAAGAAAAATTAAAATAACCTTACATAATCTTTACATGTAGTGCTTGGAGCTGCTTAAAATCCTCCTCTTTTTGCTAACTCAAAGATTGCGTCAGAGTTTAATTTCTCTGTCTCACCGAAGAGGTTTGGTCTTATTAGTGAATAGTCACAGTTCAAATCAAAGAACTTTTAAGTTGGATTTTTTCATCTGTTCTAAATGCTGGAAACAAGCTGACAAGTCTGAAGAGTGAGCGGGTGCTGTGCTAAGGCTGTTAGAGTTCAAAAGGCTGGAATCACCATTGCTCACACCTCTGTAATGGTCAGGGAGACAGTCTGGGACCAGTACAGAGAGTATGACCTTTGGGGGTCATATTGTCTGCATCCAGTGTACAGAGCCAGGAGTAAACAGAGATAAAGAAACACCAGTTCAGAAATTCACACAATAATTTACTCTGGAAGAGGCCTCCAGATGCCATCGAGCCTCCAAACCCTTTTCCAAAGTAGGTCCAGCTAGTTCCTGCCCATCCCAGTGGAAGTATCTGTAATTTGCTGGGTGGTGCTCCTTCTGTGTGTAGCTCTCTGTTCTCAGTGTGCGGAAAGTGCCCTTCTCTTGAAATACTGACCACCACCCTGTACCAAAAGGAAGTCACAGCGCTTCCTCTGCAGCTCTTGCATTGGGGTAAATACTTGGAGCTAAGTTTGACGCTTTTCTTTGTGAACAGCATCTAGGCAGCTGCTTTTATCAGCCTAATACATAGCAGATGGGTATTTTGATCCCTAGGCATCATTATTGTTGGCGGTCTTATTAGAGATGGCAAGGACTGAAAAGGTCAGCTGGTCTTTCAGCCTTAGGCTCCGTCTTGGTTTGGCTCCACATGTTGGATTTGGCTGCGTTCTTGGCTCAGGAACTGACTCTCCTCCACTGAAATCAATGGAGACTTTGCTACTGGGTCCTCTATCTTTCATTTTTCACAAGACTTAATTTCACTTTCCAAAATAATCCAAAGAAATGTTGACTAGCCTTTCGCTTTGCTTTTGCCACCAGCTGTACAAATGCTAATTCCACTCATGCAGTACTGTGTTCTGCACCAGCTTGTTATCCAGGGACCGTTGTTTGGTCTATAAAATAATAATCTACTTACAAGGAAGATTTATTTGAAATTGAAAGTATCCAGATTATTATCTCCAAAAATTGTTTGGTACTCACTCATTTCCTCAGCTGGAAAACTGACAAATACCACATTTTCCCCGAAACTTCCTGCAGTTCTGCAAGGGCAGGTTTTGCTCTGTGCTGACTGCCTGTGGCAGTTTGTTCTTTCCCTCAACTTTCTTCTCTCAGTCCATACCTGCAAGATTCTCTTCCCTCCTATTTTTTTTTAAATTTCCATTCATCTTTGTCTCAGTTCATCAGATCCTTCTCCTAGCCCCATATACTGTGGTGTTTGCCTCTGTTGAGAATTGTACTTGAAAGTGGACTCACTGTCAAAAAAGGATTCCTGTAAAACCGGTCTTACTGTATTTGCAAAAGATTTGGTCCTTGGTTGACACCATCTAACAGGTCTGTGCAAGGGCAAGAACTAGAGTCTGAGACCAGGGTCTATGAGGATAAGAAAATGGAGAACTTTGTGCTCTTAATGAATTTCCAGTGAGGTCCTGCAGTTTTCCCAGGCAACCTATTGCAGAGTATCATTAATTTTATGTTTAAACGTTTTTCCAGATGCTTAATTTCAATCTCCCTTGCTACAGCCAAGGCACATTGTTTGCACTGGAGCCACGCGGAGAACAGAATATTCCCTTCCTTTTCCAAAGGAAGGTATTTTTTACAATATCTCATCTTGGTCTTTGCTACCCAGACTAGAAAAATCCTTTCGTGACATCTTCAGTAGTTGCTCTACTGTGCTCCAGACTGTCTGCTTGATCCAGTTTTCTTTCCCATTTTGACGTATGGTGCTCAAAATCAGATACAGTGACACAGAAAATATTTTATTAATAGAGCATGGAGCTGCAAGATTATTTTCCACATCTTACATACAACATCCTGTTCATTTAGGTCCTAGGTCAGTGCTTGCTATTTTAAAACACTGTTGATTCATCTTCAGCTTGTTATTTGCTATTAATGCCAAATTTTTTTGGCAAAACTGTTACCTAAGCTGTAGTGCCTCCAGTCTACAGAGTTGATTATTCCTATGTACCTACTTATATGTACTGTTGTTGAATTGCTTCTATTTTTTCAGATCCCTTTCCCATATCCATTTCAGTTTGAATCCTAGTCAGCATCTTTTCCACCTCTGACTGCCTGGCATCATCTTCAGACTTAAAATTCATGTTCTCTATTCCTTCATCCAAGTTATTAATAAAAATATTGACCCAGAGCAAGTCTTGCAGAAACCAGCAGATACTTTCTTCCAGTTTGAAACCAAACTATCACTATGTACATACTGTTGTCTGAATATTGTTTCCCAATCAATTTTGCACTCATCTTGTGTTAGTTTCACCAAGTGTAAATGACAATAAGCTGCAATCGCAGTGTTTTTATTCCAGGGCATGAGATATGAGCCAGAAAATATTTAGCTTGCAGATTCTAGTGAATTTGCACAATTTATTAGTAGGGTAAAAGGTAGGTAAAGTTTAAAATCGAACAAAAGGAAATGTTGATTTACCAAGTCTCCAACACAAGACTCCACTCTGTCCTTTTACGGTTACATCTTATATAATAATTGTGTTCCCAGAGCTCCAGAAGTAGATGAAACTACTTGAAAGATTACTTGGAAGAATTCAATCTGAAAAATACAAAAGTACTTTGGCAATACATGGTAGGATTTAGGTTGGTTTTTTTCCTCCACACCATGTATTTCTGTTCTACCAATCAAAATCCATTAAAAGAAAAGTCAAACATCAGCACAGAATATTTTTCTAGAAATATGAGTTCAATTTTAATTTAAGTTTGTTCATCAAATCCTATTTGAGGTGAAATTGTTCTAGACATATTTAACCTGATAGGTTAAAAGTACTAAAACATGGAAAAACGTTTTTTGGTGTGATGAAAAGGTTTTTCAAGAATGATTTTCCCTTAATGTGTCAGGCTGTTGATTATCTTTTTTGAAGCATTGATCTCTGTGAGGATGGCAGGAATAGAGCCGCATGACCAGCAGATCATAGGTACCTCCTCGCTTCGATCCCCAAACCAACCTTGTGGATTTACAATGAATGTGAGGTATGAGAGGGAGTTCATTATTCATTTGTCTAAGGCATCTTGGCTTATGGTCCACTAGCAAATGCTTGTCTGACAGAAAAAAAAAGGTGTAAAATGCACTTTATGTTCCCATCAGATACCCATAGTAAGGAAATCTTCCTTGCAGGGAAGCTGGCCTGAGGTAAGGCTTGCTGGGGGGAAGTCGTGCTGCTCCCTCTCTGAACCCTGGAGAGTTATACATCAAATACAAAATCTGCTTTGTAGGAAATAGGTCAATACAGCAAAGCCATCACGCTCTTGATTTTGATAAACTTTGAATGGGCTCATGAGGGGAGTTTTATCATGACTGTTTGGCAACAGTAATAACTGCAATAAGTGGTTTCCAGCTCGGAACAGCACAGAGCTAAATGGGGCCTCCAGAAGCAAATATAAGTTGTTAATAGGAAACAACAGAGGCAATGTGAAACAGGACCACAGGGAGGAAAATTACGAGAACTCACTGAACATCCTCCTCATGTTCTTACTACCTTTAGGAACCAACACTGGATGTTGATGAGGACTGGATGTAGGTTGGGACTTCTAAAAGGGAAGCACTGGTCTCCCTTCAGATGCGTAATAAAGTGGGAAAGTTTTAGGGCTGCTCTTTCAAGTTGTTACTCCCAAATAATAAAATTTTCAAAAGACGTAGATGACGTAGGTGGCTAAGACTCAAATTCGAGCTATGTTCAGTCAGATTCCATAGGCCACTTTAAAATAGCAGCTATGTTTCCAACACCAGCCTGCTTTGACTGTCCCCTTATACCACAGCTCCACAGAAAGTGGGCAATGTGGCTGTTTCACTCCAAATACCTTCTTCGACATGGACACAGCCACCACACGCTGACTGCTCTGCAGGCTGAGCTGGGCCCCCTGTGAGCCTGGAGGGTTCAAAGGAGCCCATGGCCCCATCCCACAAGGGTTGCTGTGTTGGCAGTACCAAGGTAGCAAGGCATTTCTCTGCTCTTGTGTTCTGTTTTCTTCGCTTTCCAGCTCTGATTTCCCCAGGCTGGCCAGGAGCAGGCTGGCTGGAGGCCTCCCAGGCACCATGTCCCGGGGTGTCCACCCCCAGCCCCACATTCAGGTACAGCAGTATCAGAAAAGGCAGTGCCTCAGTCTCTCTGCCCAGCTTCTGACTATGTAGGCAAGCCTACTATGATATCCTAATTATTTTCCACATTTTTAATACCCCTGCCTCCTGCATTGCCCCCTGGCCAGCACATCCTAAGCTGTTGGTGTCTGGGCAAGCTGCTAACAGGTCATGCAACAGCTTGTCCTGCCCTTCCCTCAGGCACACGTCCCTCCTGGGCACTTATATTCACGAAATTTGTAGAGATTTAATATCGCTCCCATTTCTTCCCTGCATCACTTGTCATTGAAAATAACCAAGAGGTTTAAATGCTTTCAGAGTCCAAACAGTTGTGTTCCCAGCTCATTACCAACAAAAGGCGTGAGCAGGAGGCTGTAACCATACAAACCTCTGATACTGAACAGGTTATTGTGGTGGAGGGAAGGGAATCTGTCTCTGACTGAGTCCAGCTGCCAGCACAAATACTCTAATAATTAATCAGAATCATAGAATCCCAGGAAAGAATTTCATAATACTTGAGGGTCAGGGGAAAATCTGAACAAAGAATAATATTTCACATACATAACAGCTAGAGATAACTCTGAGGCACTCCAGAAACACTGTGTTATTAGCAGATGTAATAGCACAAACATCTTGAGTATATTTGATTTTAAAGGGAAAACATTAAACTGCCTGAAATGGGTTCTGAATGATATTTATAGAGACAAGTAACAAAGCTACTGCCTGTATCTACAAAGGCATCTGAACGATGACATCTGCTCAAGGTGCAAAGCAAGTGAAAAGCAAGTAGCATGTTAAACTGTATTAAGAAGATGTATTATTGTGCTATATAGATTGGATAGATGTTGTCATCCTGCTTATTATTGTAATAGCTTGACAAAAATATTATTAGAAAAGTAAGAAAATAAAGCCACCCAAGGAAAAGCAATTAAAATTATTTAAATCAGAGGTCCTTAAATACTTCCTTCCAAAGTATGCACATAGGAAAACTAAAAGGCAGGACTATTTGCAAATTTGAGTCACAGAAGAAGTGTGAGTCTTGCTTGTATTGTGGCTGGTAAGAAGAGGAAAAACAAGGGTCAGAGGGCACGACTGAAAACATGTGCAGGTTACAAGGGGAGGAAGGCTCACACGTCTCACTCCAGCCCCACGGTGCCCAGCAGAGTTACCGCTTGCAGAATAAAAGGAACAGAATAAATACTGGGACCCATCTGGTTATTTCTATTGAAAGAATTAAATAGGATTTAATTGGAATAAAATGCCCCAAAAAAACCCACAAATAAAAAGAAAAGTATTTTTTTTCTTCTAAGATTGTGTTTAGTTAATGCAGAACAATAATCATGTAAATAATGCAGCAGAATTTTTAAAATGGATGTTTACATAAAAAAGAATTGCGCTGATATAAAATAATGTTTCTGAATCATCATTCTTCCAGGCAGATTTTTTTTCTTAAGAAAAAAATGCCCTCTCCTGCAAAACATAAATTTTTATGAAAACTGCATGTGAAGGTTTTACACTTTTGTCTTCAGCAGGTGGCATTAAGGACTGCCACCAGACCAATAAACCTCCACAGTTCTCCTGAACAGTTTCCCATGTTACTGCTCAGGAAGTACACAAGCAAAGCAAATTTACTTTAGAAATATATTTATGCTAAAAGCAACATAGATCCCATAACAGAATATTTATTGAAAAAGCAAAAATGTCTGGTTTTATACTGCAGCCATATCATACATTTAGAGATTTGCAACAGGTTTGTTACAAATGGATGCAAACTACTAAGTTCCCTTTTAGCTCTGGTAAATGCTGTGAACTGTTTCAGGGCGAAGCAGTTACACGAACAGATTTTTCAGGTGGGGGTAAACTGACAGATTTACAACAAAGAGGGATTTGCCCCTTGGCAGTGTGGGGCCTAAATATTAGGCCAGCTCTTTCTCAATTAAAATAACATACTGCTCTCTCCAAAACCTTCCTGAGTGCCCACATTTCCGATTCTTGCAGCAGTTAGATATTAGAATAACAGTAGGGGTACAGTGTAGAAGTACACTTACGCTAAAAGACCTGTAAGGAAATGAACACTAGTGTGACTAATATATGTAGCTGTATTGATCTTTTAGATTGCATTTTAAGTGTTGTATTCCATATTCTATTTTATCATATTCTACTTTAACAGCTATTTGCTTTTTTGCAGAGGTTAGGAATTGGTACATAAGCTTTGCATCAGGGATTTTGCTAACATTCAATGAAGAACTGTGATAACATATAATTCAAAACTCACATTTTGTGAGACTCAAGTCTTTTGAAGTGATTTTCCCACGATTTCTTGAATTACCTATTCATTTGATGACACTTTCTCATTGAGAGATATTCAGTTATTGACCAGCTATCAGAAAGATTGGTGCAGCATCTCGAAAGCAATAAGGAAGTATAAAATCTGACCCTGTAAAAGCATTATCATCACCAAGTTTGGCTCCCACAAACAAGAAGCTATGAGAGTATTAATAGCATGCAACCCATTTATTTTCATGCCCAGAAATGGTTTGTAAGTAATTTAAAAATTAAGATACTGATATTTTTCTATTCAATAAAATACAGCCATGTTATCATATGTGTATGGATTAATTTTTTTTCAGGTAACACTGATCAAAATGACTACTCGCTTCATACTACAAACCAGGAGACATTAGGAAACATGCTGGGTATTTTTCCCAAACACCTTTTCAGACGGTGTGAGGGCAGGGCGAGCAGCGCTGCTACAAGGCACAGGAACTTATGGCTGGTGGCTTGGGGCGATGCTGCGATTTGGCACTTTGCAGCACAAAAGGGAAGTGTTTGCAGAAGTTAAAAGGCTGCTGTATGAGCAGAGTTTCCAAGCCTTTTGAGCGATAGGGTTTTTTGTTGCTCCATCCATATGGTGGGACACAGCCTGGCCCCCTAAAAGCCCCCCACGCAGAGGGCTGCTCTCAGCCCCACAGACAGGCCCTGTTCTCCACCCTCACAGCTGCCAGCCATTTTGTGGAGGCACCAGGTGATCCCCTGATGCTCAGGATAAAAGCCAGTGGTGAGCCTCTTTCTTTTGGGGAGTAGTGTGTTTTGGTTTGTGCTTTGCAGGGAGGAAACCTAGCTTGTGAGGAACCATGACAGACCCCTGCCCAAGACCTGCTGAGGGAGAGGTGGGTCTGGATCATCCCCTGCTGAGGGGAACCAGGGTTGGATATAGCCCTGGGGTGGCCAGGTGGGGCCATGGGGCTGGGCCAGGCCGGGCCAGGCCAGGCCACAGACCTATGGCTGGGCAGGGCTGTGGGGATGTGGAGACCAGTTCTGCTGTGGGGTGAAAATTGCAGGTGGCTGGTGGCTCTGGGGGGCTGACATGGGGTCCTGGGCTGTGGGCAGGGTGGGGGAGGCCGGTCAGGGCCAGTGAGGCCATCAGAGCCCTGACTTGTGTGGGGTTTGCCCTGGTGAGGGTGAAGCTTGGGCTCAGATGGCCAGGGCTATCCCTTGACATGGGTCCCTCAGGTGATATAGCTGAGGGGCAGCCATTTTTGGCAGGAGCTTCTCAAGGCACAGCGAGAGCACCATGTGGTTTGCTTCAGCTCAGTTTCAGTTCCCTGGAGAAGCCCCACCAGTGATCCCCCTATACTCCACCAGCCATTTGCTCGGCATGGTACAGAAGGACATGGCTGCTCCCTTGGTGCTGCAAGGCCCTGCCATGTCCTGTGACAGGAGAGACACTCAGTGCTCACTGCCAAAACTGGAGCCTGTCAATTAAATGCTCTCTAATTTGATTTGCCTGTCACGGACCCAGGCCATTTTGTGCAACAGTGTCTCTAACCCTGTCTACTAGTATGTTAGCACAGCCTGTCAAGACGCTCCCATGGTCTCAGCAAACAGCTAGATGAGATACTTGTCCCTTCTTATGCGATGTAGCATATCCACGCATATTCTTTGCATGCCATTTGCCGAAAGGCAGATGTTTCTGCTCATTGAAACTTGCTTGCTGTAATTAAGACGATTTTTATGTCTTCAGTACAATTTTTTTAAAAGTTATTCTTGTGGCTGAGTTTGTGCTCCTGACAGTATCAGGTGCTGAGCTGGAGGAGAACGCAGTTCCCATGTGAGAAGTAAATGATCTACATTGCTCTCTGAGCATAACCCAGGGTTTCTGTTTTACAGATTCCTGAAGGCCTCTCCTCCAGCTTTGCTTGGTTTAAGATAAAAAATGCTGCAGGAGAATGCATTGGCTTCGTGTAAGTGGAGAACAAACATGCAGATTTAAAGCCCTGCTGGAAACAAATGATCAGACCTGAGTTTTGTTCTTCTAAAGAGCACTCTTCTATATCCCAGGTTAGTGTCTCAGTCACAGGGTCATGGACTGCTTTCTTTGGGTTATATCTGTCTCAGAAAAATGTTATTACAGGCCTGAAAACTTCTGCAATTATTAAGTGATCAAAAAATCAAATTATTTCAAAGGAGAATTAGGCAAACTGGTGGGGAAAAGGTATGTTAAGGGTGCTTCCAGGCACTTACTTATCTGAAAACTAACCTCGTGATATTGCTGTGATTATTGTTGAGGCTGAGTCTACGTGGTGGGACAAGTGCTCCCCCTAGTTTCTCCCACACTTCAGGTTGCCCTTTCCTCCACACCAGGCTTTGCTTGAGGCTTGTTGGGAGAGCAGCTCAGATCACTCCATTCACTTGTGCCACCACTTCCTTTCAAAGAAAACCTGGAGGTAAGTGGAGATCTCAAGCCCAGTCTCTGGATGTGCCACTGATGCATGGCCAAGGAAAGCTGGGGGGCAAGAGCTGCAGCATAGGTTGTGAAAGAGCTCAGTCGTGTAGCCTCTGCTCATCATATTTCACATCTTCGATTTCTTTATCTTCCTAGCACAATTACACAGAGGAAAGGCAACAACTAATGTCACAGCACAGACATTACTCCACTGCTTTTTTATTGCTTGACCAAGAGAGGGTTTGTTCTAAGGCATAAAATTCTATGTGATCTATTTTAGTGGGTGACTGGGGTGGCAAAAGACTCTGCTGTACTAGCTGAAAACAAAAAAGGCACCATTTTCATCTTGGCTGTAGCGCACTGTCTATGGCATGATGGACTGATGGTGGAGCAGGCCTGATAGGTACTTACTGAACTGAGACAGGACAAATGCACGTAAATGTTGGTGTGAATCTGGTTGTTCTTTATTCATTGGCTTTCAGTACCTTTGAACTTAATATTATTTTCATTTCCTCTTCCTGTTCCTCATTTCCAGTGCAATCGATACCAACTGTAAGTCTCAGCTCTGTTAAGAATGCATTGTGCTTTAGATTTTGGTGTGCTTTATCTTGAGCAGCAGGTTTGTGTGATGTTAATAGTTTTGAGCGCGTGACACTAGCTTGCCATTACCTAACATTACCCTTCCCCCATATCAATGCCAGTGAGACTGGAGGAGCTTCTGGGAAGCTACAGGTATTGAAGATTCATGCTGTGTCCCTTCACTCTTTTTGGTATGGTCGAATACCAAGTGCCTTTCAGACACCGAATGTTCATAAATTCCAGTGAACTCTAGACTCAGAATTGTAAGCCTATCCAAAATATTAGATCTTATGCAATGTTTTTTGTAGTCTTCATTTGTTTGCATTCTAAATTGGCTTTCTTTAGTGAATAACCTCTTTTGTTCTTCTGGGGTATTCTTCAGTCTTTCAGGTTTTAAGAATCTCAGCTTTCAGATAAAATAACCACAAGTTCTGTCATTTTTTTCCAATTAAAGGTGTTAACTTCTGACACTTATTGGGTGACTGGTTTCTCTTAGTGCTTATTAGTATAGTCCTAATGAAGTAGTGAGGCAGATTTTGGATGTTGGTTTTTTCAGTTTACATGTTTTCTATGTTTGCCTGGTTACTCTAATCATGTCTGAAAGACTTGTTGTTTCTCTAAGGGTTAGTCAAATAGTTTAACTTTTGACAATGGTTTGTTTTTTACCAATACTTAGAGCAGCTGGGAGGACAATTGTCCTTCACAACAAGCTTCACGGACCTTCCTGCTAAGCTTGTCCTCTTTTTCACTTTTAAGATTCCCAAAATTTACTGATTAAGTCCTGTTACTTCCTGATTGACTCGGAGATTTTCATAGCATGCCAGTGCCACTGTGATAAATTAAAATCACTTGTTGCTGATGAAAGTAAGTGTAAGTGTTCTTGACCATTACTTTTTTGATCTGAATGTCAGAAGCTGTGCTCAGAGGAAGTCAGTATATGCAGATTGATAGAAATCTGTGGAAACTCATGGAAATTTGCTACTCAGTACACTGGTAGTTTCCTCTGCATTTATGGCACTCCCTCTTCCTGCTGCATATAGCAGATGTAGCACCCTTATGAATTAATTATCTGATATACAGGAGCAGAATGAGTTTCTATATCTTCCTGTACTGCAGTCTTCTGCTTCTAAATTAAAATGTTTGATTGAAAAGGAGATGATTGAAGGTCCCACTTCTCCCTGATTATTACACCAGGGTTATTGTAGCCTGTTTAAATGGAATTTGTGATGGGACAGATGACCTCACAAAGAACAAGGAAACATTTTTTTCCTTTCCATTCTTTATTTGCAGAAAATACAGAATACTTCATTCTGTCTTCTTTAGGAAAAGCTACAGGAAGAAGTTACATTGAGTCATGTGATTTTTACCTCCAGTCTTTTCCCTTAGACAAAAATTTAGTGTTTTTCTTTGGGGTTGCCAGTTTTACAGGTGAGGATGTCTATGCAGTTCTGGGGTGCGCATCTTTGCAAGTTTATAACCACATAGTTCAAAGCCATGAATATTTTTTCTTGCCCTCCACGAAGAAGTAACTGTAAAAGTAACACTACTGAGGATATCCCGAGTTCGGTCAGATACAGAGTTTCAGGCATGGCTGCAGGGTTTTATTGTGAGCCAAGAACCAGAGCACAAAATGCCAAGGGCTTCTGGCCACACGATTGCTGTATATACAGGCAATCTGCTAATGTGTTTAAGGGTTGTGTTTTCATTGCTGTTGTTGTCCAGAGAGCTAATTTAAACACTAGCACTAGGATTTATTTGCACATGGTACTTTCATACCTACAGTAAAAACATCAGCTCATTCCTAGATGTTAAAGTTGCTTGAATTCATGCAAATAGATTTTCTAAGATTCCTGCAGGAAAGAATCCAGTTTAGCTTATTTGAATTAACTCTTCTGAGGCTTCTCTTCCTCACTTAATTTGCAAATGTTTCCCTTATCTATGTGCTTTTCCTGGGCTGGTAGCCAAATGTTAAGAGAATGTTAATACTAAATAGATTAAATGGCAGCACTATGTAAGGCAATGCTTTTTTCATATTGTATCTGTAGCAGTCTAGGAAATGAGGCTGAACTGAAATCCCCAATTTAAGCTTATAGCCCAGACTGTGCAAGAAGAATGATTGAGATACATTTCAGAGACATATTCAGCTAAACTTAATTTGAAAAATGCAGGATCTGTCTCCTGCATATGTGTGTGTGTTATATATTAGCTCCAAACAAATCTTAATATATTCACCTTGCATAATCCTTTTCCATGTGTTCACTGTTTTTACCTCTGTGTAGCTCTCCTCCAAACTTTCAGAATTCTTTAGTGCTCAGTGAATTGGCAGCAGGTAAGTTTTATGGTAAAAATACTTAAAATTATTTACTTTACCATTTCATGTCCTGGAGATAGAAGTAACAGAAGCATCTGTAGTAGAAAAAGGGATGACAATTTCATTTAACTGCAAGCCTTTAAAGAAACCTGTGTCCACCTAGCATTTTGTGGTTGTCACTGATCATCTGATATTTCTCAGTGACAGTGGAGAAAAATCTGATCATCCTACTTCAAAAGCATTTACCTTTCATTCAAGCAATAGGAGTTAACTTTGCACCAGCTTTAGCAATGTAGCACAGCAAACAGGTAACTTTGCTCCAGCTTTAGCAATAAAGCAGAAAGTGGAGCAATTCCAACTGCAGCAAAAATGTAAAAGCAAGCCAAATACGCTTTCCGATATTAAAGGAATTAAGTACATAATCAGATACTTATTGTACTTGCACAATTATCCCCAAAGCAGCACTACTTTAAGCACACATTCTGTTAAACTAGCTTTGATCTATAATAGCTCTGATATTCTGGCAATAAGTCACAAAGCTGCAAGGTAACTTGTAGATATTCTGCTTCTTGTCAGGTTGGTTTAGACACCTTACTAGCACTTGCTGCAATAACACACCACAGTGCGGGTGGTTCCCAGGTGTATTTAAGACATTTCTCTTTTGTTGTCACTAGCAATTATCTTGATGAATCTCTTCTGAGAACATTTGCTTTCAGTCCACTCTACCTCACTCTTCTCGGGGAGGAGAATTAAATTTAACCACGTGCAGTAATGGGGTACATCCGTACTTGAATAAAGTATATTATGTATTCTGCATTTACATCATACTTATTGGTGTTTCTCTGGAGCAGCCGGTGCTCGTATTTGATAAGGAATCATTCAAGCCAATAAATTGATCCATCCGAGAGAAATTAGATCCTGCTCCAGTTCTAGCAGATATACTGGGCTATGGGTAGGGATGCTAGACAAGATTCTGGGCTGTGGGGAGGTAAGAAGAAAATCCTCCTCTGACATTAAAAGTGAAGGTCATGTCTGTAAGGATCATAACTCGAAACAGCTAAGTGGCTCTGTGCTAATCATTGTGCTAGTGCACATCTTGTGGTAAAGACAGGGACTGGTTAAACATCCTTAGGCCTTTCCAGGCCATCTCTTCTGAATGTGAAACAAGTGAAATTCAAAACTGTATTTATTAATGAAGCATTTTGAAGCCAATGAACTATAGAAATAATTTTTTTTCCCCAGAAGCCTGGGTTGTCTTTGCTTACCAAAGTAAGACCCTGAAATTTCAGTTCAACAAGTACAGCAGCTACATCTCTTCCTGACAAGACTCAGAAATCTCATCAATCTCAAGTGGCTCAACTGAATGTTTTCTTGGCAAAAATTATCTGAGTCTAGATAAGAAGACACAATTGTACTTTGGGCCTTCAGAGAGCAGCGTGGCTCTGACAATTACAAAATGGGGCCCATAAGGCAAGGGAGGTAATTCCATCTCTTACTAAATTACTCATTTGTGTTCTCAGATAAACACTTCAGGAGGAGACTGTTGCTTCCCTCTTCCTCGTGTATGGATGTCCCACTAACTAACTGGACTTTCCAAATACACATTCATAGAGAGGCAGCTGAAGTATAGTGGTGAGTGCTGCATTGCCTATGGTTAACACAGGCTACTTGGAACTGTGAGCTTGAAAAGTTATTCTACTGAACAGCATTATTTCTTCTCTGATGTCACTTGGAGACACTTGTTTCTGCCAACTGTGGTGAACCAGCAGCCACTATCTGCTTCAGTTCCATTTTGTTCCAACGGGTAGATGTGCCATCTCCTTCTCTCCTTCAAATGCTCTACGTTTATGCCAACATTTTATAATGGATGTGGAAACACTTCTGCAACATTTGAGCTTAGTGAGACATTTCTGAGCTAGGGATTGTGCAAAACTAAGCAAACCTTCCCTGGCCTTGCCAACTACAGACTAGATCTGCAACAGGCCTTTTGTCCAGCTCCCTTCCCACCATGTAACTTCCAATCCTTTCTCTATCCCTCTTTGTATGGACTAGGAAGTCACTATGCCAGACTTAAATGTCATGTTTCCAGCAGTAAACTGTATTACACTGCCCTCATTTCTCATATGCAGCCTTCAACCCCACCAGCTTCACTGCCCCTTTGGGCACCTCTGTGGCTGTGTTTGTGCTCTCACTGTATGTCTCCAGCCGGGTGGGAACGCTCTTCCTGAGCCTGCCTCTGCTCAGAGCCAGCTCCTGGTATCATGGTGATCTTTTGATTGGTACTTCACTTTTTTTCCTTATCTTCTCAGGTAATGGGAGTTTAACAGAACAGCACATTGACAAGAAAAAAAAAAAAAAAACAACAATTGTAATTGTCTCAATCATAAAATTCAGGTGTTGGCCAAATGGTCACAACTGAGCAGTAAAAATCCCCTCTCTTATTGCAAGCCTTGATAGTGATCTTCTAGCTTCTATTGTTGCAGTATATGCTCAGCTTGCAAGAGGTCTAGCTTCAAGTCACACCTGTACTTGAGTATACAACCTGGTTTCTTCCTTCTCCCAAGGATTATCTTGATGACAGTCCATTTTTCATATATAGACACTTATTTCCACAGGAACAGGATCTGAATATCTGCTAGGTTACCCGAGAGGTCATGTTATTGCACTGTGACTGTTTAAATATTCTATACAAATATTAATACGTAATACATCTGCAATAAAAGAGAAGAAGACCTACCCCAGAGTAGCCTGTCATCTGGTCATTAGATTATGCTCCAACAGATGGGATATCTCAGGCCTCTGATTCTTCAGAACCATCACTTCTTTCTGAGTTGTTCCACAGCTAGTTATTGAAAGGTGAAAAAAGCTGATTTGCGTTTTGTCTGTGCTTTGTCTTTTCTTTCATTCACTGCCGGACATGATGAGGTCATGCTTAAAGGGTTGCAGTTCACTGATTCTGTGGTCTGCTACCAATTCTGTCATTGCAGCCTCTGCAGTGATCCCCTTTCCCCTCAGTCCAGTGAGTTTGAATATCAATTTCAGTATGAACATTGTGGCATGCCCTAGATGCAAGTGTTAGTATCAAAGTTTCGTGGCAGGCTTGTGCAGTTCGTGCTGGTGCCTGCCGTAGCTTTGCTTCTGTTGTTACTCATTTAAGCTGTCTAAAGGCATCCTGAGCACAATGATCCTATCTAACTCCAACATATGTGTGTCTAGATCCAAACTCTGTTGTCATTAAAGTCTCTCTTTTAAAATAATGCCTTTCAGAATCAATATTGTAAAGAATTTCAAGACTTGTGTAGGGAAAATGTTATCACAATGCAGTAATTCTATTTTCTTTTGCTGTACCTAAATTCCAAATTCTAATGAGTCTAAGGGTCGAAATACTTTGGATTTGGTGATAATTTTATTTTTTTCCTTGAAGTGCAGTTAAACTATTTCTATAAAGGCAATTCTATTATAACTATAAATGTAATGCATTTGAAGTTAAGAGGTGGTAGGGAGCATCCTGAGGCAAAAACTTCAAACCCATAAATTCTCCAAGTCCTTGTCTCATTCCACACACCCATCCCCCATAAAAATCCCAGAATAAATAACTAGGACTTTATGGGGAGAGAAGAATATAATACTGGATCAGATGAATGGTGTATTCGGATCTGTGTCTGGCAGCAACCAGTGCAAGGTGCATTAGAGAAGACTGCCTGAATTCTGTTAATGGATAACTATGAAATAATCTGCTTATCTGGGAAACTTGTTTAATATCTTTCACTTAGAATGTAGCTTATGTCCAGAAACAGTGCAGTTTATATTGCTTAGAAAATTGTCGTGTCTAATATTGAATGGTCCTGTTCAGATGGGTGTTACTATCTAACTTTGTTCTGTGTAAAAGAAACCATGCATTGGAGTTCTATGGATTGAGTGTGACATTTTAAACATCTACATGAAGTGCATATGAGAAAAGCAGTGGAGGGTAAGGCCAGTGCTACTTAAACTGGGATGTTTCTGTGGAAAAAGTTCCCGGTCAAAATTCTCCAAGACCTTAGGCATTGAACCAACTTCACCATCTTCACTCTTATCATACGATACTCTAGCTGGCCCAGGAAAGTCTCACTGATTTGCCTGTTTCCCCATCCTCCAAATTTACAGAGAAAACACATTTTTTGTTTCTAATAAGTTATTTTCTATTATACCTATGTAAACACCTGTATCTCTTCCAGCTACACACTTTGCAAAGCTGGTGGGAAAGTGCTCATTTTTCTTATAAGGCAAGATGACATATGACACTACTTCAATAAGGTGATAGTAGTAGAAAGAACAAAGGTACTTCATCGTCTTCTGATAAAGCATCCTTCATATGAAAAACAGAGTTTTTATGAACTCTGACTAAATTATTAATCATTTCATTTTAAGATGTCTGACTGTACCGTGGATTTCAGTTATTGCTTTCTGATTTCTCATAGTATAATAGAAGCGCATCTTTCATCCAAAGGATAGTTTTATTGCTTTGAAACAGTCATTTCTGCATGTTCCCGTTCTGCCACAGCTCAGCGCATTCAGAGGTGTTAGCAGGCCTAAAATTAATAGTATGGTGGGCACGAAACCATTAGATTGAAGCATAAGGGGAAGCAGCAATGTACTGATTTATGTAATCTTGTAAGTGGCTAGGAAACTCTGGAACTCTATTTTCATGTTTATACACTTCCCCCTGATTTGGTTTCTTGGTAACAGTTCTCACCACGGCATTTGAGAGGGGAAAGAAGGATCCTCCTCTGTGGCTGTGAACAGGGCCTTCAGCACGCTGATGAGCTGCCCAGGGTCCTGTGCAATCTGAGGCTATTGGTTCTTGAACCTGCAAAATGTTCAGCTTAAAAAATGTTCTTTGTGCTACAAAGCTGCATAGCGAAGCCATACATTGCGCAGCAGTAGGATATTGCTCCGCACATAGGATAAAGGGTGCAGGTGGCCCATTCAGAGGGATGTGAAGGTGTCTATTGCTCCTGGAGGAACCCATATGTAACCTGCTGCAGAACAAAAGCTGTATTGTTGTCCTCCCCAGTGTTATCCTGGAGTAGTAAGAAACCCAAATAGGTGGCTTCTGAGCATTGTCAAGAAGCACAGAAATGTGTACGCATATACATTTGCCCAGAGAAGCTGTGGATGCCCCATCCCTGGAGATGTGCAAGGCCAGGCTGGATGGGGCTTTGAGCAACCTGGTCTAATGGAAGGTGTCCCTGCCCATGGCAGGGGAGTTGGAATTCGATGATCTTTAAGGTCCCTTCCAACCCAAACCATTCTATGATACAGACTGTATGCATCATTTAGGGGCTGAAGGCGTGTGACACTGTAGTATGAGATACTCCAAGGCAGCACAAGGTTGCTTTGGCACAGACACTCTCAACGTTGGTGTGCTTCAGACACTCTGCCATCAGTACTTGGTTTCAAGGAAGTTTTCTCAGCTTTGGCTCTCATTCTAAAATGTTCTTGGTAAAAATACTTGTAGTTCAATACTGCACTATTTGTTCTATGTTATAAAGTCTCCTTTTATTACTGCACTAGCTGCACACAGAATTCCAAGTTTTCCTCATGGGTAATGAAATTGGCAGATGACTTAAGTCGAACATGGAGAATTTAAGCTCATGTGACAGTCCCTGGGAAAGACATACTGTTACATATTTCCCCTGAGCTCCAGCAACTATACAGTCAGTGCTTACCACTTCAGCTTTCCAGTTTTAACATGTGGGAAGGGGGAGTTTTTGGCACTTGTTCATTAAAATTTAATCCCCATGTTTGCAGTATGTCATAGTTTACTGTAGGCAAAATGATGAGTGAGAAGTGTTAATGAGCATCATTAGTGTTACAGACTGTTACTCTGGACTTCAACTCCTTAATTTTACACCAGGGGTTCCCAAACTGTCTTAGCTCTGCAGTGTAGGGCAAGTTATGTACCGCCATGAAGTGTTCTGCGCACTATTAATGTTACATGCACAGCTCCTTGTGCAGTATAAACTTGGTACTTCAAAACTGTACTAGGATACTGTTAGTTAATCTCAGCTAATTTAAAGATATCTGGCTAGGTTCCAAACCCCTAAGTTTAAGGAATTTAGTTACATAAAATATTAACTAGGTTTTTGAAGCTGGATGGAGGAGAACTTTGTTGAAAATTTATTCCATTTGATCAGTAAGCTGCTGTGAGGCTTTGCAATCATTGATCTGACCTGATGGTTCATCTAATTAACATAATCACTCCTGATATCTGTTGCGCACATTTTCTTTAATTCAAAGGAAAGTATAAAATAATGGTCTTAGAATTATTTCTGCAATTCAGATCTGTCCTGTTTGAGCAACAGCTACCTTTTCTCCCAGTAAGACAGCAAGCCTCATGGTGCCATTGCCAGAGAAGTTGGGGTGAGGGAGCTACAGTCTGACCCTTCTCAATGCCTCTGCCCTCAGCTCCTGGCTGCTTCTGCCATGCACTGTTTGGAAACATCCCATGGCGTCTGTAGTGCTCATCCCAGAAACGGGATCTTTAACATCTTTGTCAATGACCTGGATGAGGGAATGGAGTGCACCCTCAATAAGTTTGCAGATGACACCAAGTTGGACAGTAGTATTGATCTTCTTGAGGGTAGGAAGGCTTTACAGAAGGACTGGACAAGCTGGATAGATGGGCTGAGGCCAATTGTATGAGATTCAACAAGGCCAAGTGCCGGGTCCAGCACTTTGGTCCCACCAACCCCATGCAGCACTACAGGCTTGGAGATGAGCGGCTGGAAAGGTGCCCGGTGGAAAAGGACCTGGGGGTATTGGTTGACAGCCAGCTGAATACGAGCAAGCAGTGTACCCAGGTAGCCAAGAAGGTCAACAGCATCCTGGCCTGTATCAGGAATTGTGTGGCCAGCAGGACCAAGGAAGTTCAGATTGGATTGGACATCAGGAAAAGATTCTTCATTGAGAGAGTGGTCAGTTACTGAAACAGGCTCCCCAGGGCCGCGGTCACAGCACTAAGCCTGTCAGACTTCAAGGAGCATCTGGATGATGCTCTTAGTCCTGTGGTTCAGGTTTAGGTATTTCTATGAGGAGCCAGGAGTTGAGCTCAATGATCTTTATGGGTCCCTTCTGACTTGAGATATGGTTCTATGATTTTCCTTATATGTAAAGGGACCCGGCTCCTGCTCCCAAGCAAGGAGAACCTACTTAAGGTTTCAAAAGAGAAAAGAGTATTGGAATAAACAGTAAAGGAGCATCACAACACGGAGAACAGCGTTACACTGAGTGCTGCCCATCTCTGTCCTGTAGGATGGGAAGTTCTGAATTGCTCAGATGAACATCCTGTCCCTAGTCTCATGTCATGAGCTACTGTTTGGTTTGTAAACACCTCCAGGAGGTGGAAAGGTCTCCTCCAGCTCTGATAGATAAGGCAAACCTGTTCCTCTGCTCCATGGCTTGCTTGTTATACTGCATCCAGCTCCTGCTGCACAAACACCCTGTCCCAGCAGCAGACAACTCATGGAGGAGGTACAGCAAGAAGTCTCTTGGCCAGGGCAATTCACACAACAGGTGAATTGCAGCAAGCAGCACCTGGCTCTCCTGGCTCGTGGACCACTGCCCTGTCTGCTCTGCCACTGACAGAAACCTTCTGGCTGCGTTGGGCACGTTGTGACTCAGAAAGGCATAGACAGGAAAGACTTTTGGAGAGCCCCGGGGCAACCTTTGTCCAGCTGTTGATGATGCTTACAACGATTTCCTTTTGAGCCTACGAAGTGAACTGTTCACCCTGCCAGGTGTGAATAAACAGGATGGGTGGTTTTTACACTAGCAAGTATTTTGATGTGAGTTTGAGAAGCTGTTAATTTAAGGAAGGCAAGTAGGCAGGTCCAGAGGCAGAAAATCACTGTAGTTGTTTGTTGGATAGTTATCCAATAAAATGATTTTTCCCTGTGGTAACTTTAACATCCTTGAGCTAGGACTTTAAAAAATATATATACTGCTACCCTAGGAATAACTAGTGAAAGAACCAAATTTAAGAAAGAGCACACCCTTCCCCTGCAGCCCAATTATACCAGCCCTTCCTGGGAGGGGGCCAGAAAATGGATTTTTGCTTTTTGCTAGCAATAGTCAGGCTTCTGTGGAGGCTGTGTGCTTGGATGTAGCTGTGATTGAATTGGATTTTGTATAAAACACTACAAAAGGTTGTAGAACTGAAAAAATTTGGCTTTTCCCTCCCTAACCAAAGGTGCTAGCAAATGAACTTATCTCAAATCAGGGTTACATTCTGCTCTATTTCATCATCCTGCACAAATTTAATATTAGTTATGCCTCAAATAGTAATGCGAACAGTTTTACAGCATCTTCTTCCTATGCATTTTAAATACAATGATGAAATCAAAGAAAAACATGTGGGAAGGAAGTCAGAATGTGTGACAAGCAAGTCTTTTGGCACTAAGCGGGCAATTAGGGGTCCAATCCTGTAAAACATTTATGCAGGGATTTATACAACTCAGCAGCTGTTTAAAGCAGTAGCCACTTGTGCTGTAAAATTTATGCAACTCCCAGGACCCATATCCTGCTATTCAGTCATCCTATTGGTTTTTTGTCTTCTGTGACATTGACTCTTGAGGCTGAAACGGTGTGTGTTGCCCTGTCAGCAGGGGACAGCCTCACACCTGGATTCTCAAAGGTGTTTGGGCAGGCACAGATGCAAATAGCAGCTTGCAAATTTCCCTTGGCATCCACAGCCCTGATGTCTATTTGTCAGCCTTGTCTTAAAAGTTAGATTTGGTGGGGACAGGAGGCAGCACAGGAGCAGCCCCAGGTCCAGGTCATGGCACCGTGCGGGGCTGACGCTCTCTGTGAGTCAGACAATGCTCGATGTACCACCAGTTCATAGGCTCAAAGAGGCTGGGTGCCACTCAGACCTTGGTTGTTGCCCACGTGCCCGTAGGCTGTGTGTTTACTGGATCTGGTTTATATGTCCTCAAGGGCTAGGTAGGAACAGAACATTCATTTCGAGAATCTACATTGTCTAAAACTGACATTAACTATGCTTTGTGAATCTACTCTGAAGACCTTGATTTGATTTTGCAGTTCTTTTTAATGGTTCTGAGGCTTTCTAAGGATAACTTTTAAAAATACCCTAATTTTGGAAAAACTCAGTTACTCATTGTATCTGACAATGTTTGTAACTCCTAAAACAACTTCATTGCTCACACACAATGTGTCATAAATCTTGTCTGCTGTTCATGCACTTTACAGTCTGGTGACAGGATTCTGCCTCTCAACAACACTGTTTGGAGAGTAGACTGCCATCAGGATAATTAGAAATCAATCCCAGGATCTCCGACAACTTACTCACTGATTTGAGGTCTCTGAGGCTGTAAGGAAAGTTCCTCCTTGTGGCTCCCAGCCACGCTGCTTCATTACAAGATACCTCTCACTCAGCCTTGATTAATAATCTTGATAGCATGGATGAAGAAAATGACACACAGAGACACCTCTGTGTCCATGTCACTGATGTCAAGGGCTGTCAGTGGTGCTAGAGAGAGGACACAGCCTTGGTGATATTACCAATAAACACTGGCAGGCCCTTTCGCGTCAGGGATGGGCTAGTTTAGACGTTACCACTTTATATTGGATGAAATGGCTAAAACCAGCTGAGACATTAGTGCTGTCAACACAGAAGACTAAACCTCCCAATATCAGCAGCTGGAAGTTGTCAACTGTGAGATGAATCACTCCCTGTAAAATCTGGCCCAGTCTCTCAGGATTTGGGGCTTGTCAGTCTGCCAAAATTCAAACTGGTGATGAGGAGCTCAAATGCCGTGGCAGTGGGCAACCTGCCATACAAGCAACTGAAGCAGCTAAATAAATGGTGAGTCAAAGAGTCTCAATAAAAATGAAACATAATGGCTTAAATCAAATTTAACATCCGAACACTTCCTGCAAACTGGGGCAATTGAAGCATGACATAGAAACAGGAATGACTTTGTTGGATATGGGATATATCAGGTTCTGAAACAACACAGACTGGATTGTAGGAAACTAATTAGGCAATGCAGGTGAAAGTGATGCGTGTTTGGCAAGAAGCAAGTCTTCCTCTTCTGAGTACAGCCCCTAAACCCCCTTGTTTTGTGCAGGGAATTTGTCCTATGGCAATTTGAAAAAGGGGAAGTCTTGTCCTCAGACAAATACACCAAAATGCCCATCGCTGGTGACATTCCCAGGCACAGCACAGGCAGGGAAAAATATGTCACTTTTACGTGTCCTTTGAGTACCGTGTCCCCTTTGGAGCCCCTTAGCACAACAAAAGATGTTGAGGTGCTGGAGTGGGTCCAGAGAAGGGCAAGGAAGCTGGTGAGGGGTCTGGAGAACAAGTCTTATGAGGAGCAACTGAGGGAGCTGGGATTGTTCAGCCTGGAGAAAGGGAGACCGAGGGGAAACCTTATTGTTCCCTACAACTCCCTGAAAGGAGGGGGTAGAGGGGTGGGGGTCAGTCTCTTCTCCCAAGTCACAGGCTAAAGGACAAGAAGAAACGGCCTCAGGTTGCTCCAGTGGAGGTTTATATTGTATATTAGGAAAAATTTTGACACTGCAAGGGTTATTAAGCCTTGGAATGGGCTGCCTAGGGAAGTGGTTGAGGCACCATCCCTGGAGGTATTTAAAAGATGGGTAGATGTGGTGCTTAATGACATGGTTTAGTGGTGGTTTTTTATCAGAGCTAGGTTGATGGTTGGACTAGATGATCTAAAAGGTCCCTTCCAACCTAGGAAATTCTATGACACCATGATTCTTCCCGGCACAGCCAGTTCCTTGAAGCAGCCTACGTGTGCCACAGGCTCTGCCTCATGAACAAGTGCCACAGCCTCTTTTGGCTCGTAGGTGAGGAAGACCTCTCTCCTCAAACGTACCATGAGTGCAAGAGTGAGGCTGATGGTCCAAAAAGTACAGGAACACCTGTGTTGTGTGAGGTGGGGAACAGAGGCAGTCTGGGACACAGATCTTGTACTGGGCAGGGAGGGAGGCAGCAGGAGCTGGATTGCACAGGTGAGATGGTGCAGCGCTGGTGAAGGGTGTGAGAGCAGCAGCTCCTCACAGGGGTTCAGGCGAGAGGCCACAGCGCAGCCGCTGTGTTCTGTTCAGGCGGAAAAATGACTTGATACAAAAAGCAAGCGTACTTGGGCTTGTGAGAAGAGGGACAACAGGGCTTGCTGGCAGCACATATGGTAGGAGAAGGGAGATTTTTAGAGACCTCATTATATGCAGGTAGCTTTGATCAGGATGATGAGGGAAGTGAAACTCTAGTCACTGCTTAAATATAGAATAATTACAGGACGTACCCAGTGATATAATGGCTGTTGCATTGATCCAAACCGCTGGGCCTGTCTGGGCAATTATTTCCTACAATACCAAGAATACTGGATGTTCTTTGAACAGAAATGTTTGGTTTTTTCTAACAAATACACAAATGAGTCACCTATTGAGTCCTATTTTATAAGACTTAGAATCTTCTTCTCAGGGTCTATATTTGGGCATATTCATCACTGAGGCAAGATTTTATTGTGACTGACACAGTTAATCTTCAATTGTAAAAACAAGTGTTGCCCAACAAGGTGTCTCTAATCAAGCCAGTAACCTTGAAATTGACATCTTACTTGTGTAGCCAAAACATATTTTATCCCATTAACTCTCTCTGTACCTCCATCTTCCACAAGCACCACAGGGGGAAGCAGAGAGGTGCTCTTGGCCACGCTCCAAGCATTGGAGAAAAGAAAGATCTATTCACCAGAGCTGCAGAAATCCCAGCTGGCTCTCACCAAAAGGCCCTGTGGGAGCCAGAGCCAGAGAAGGTGCAAAACCACACCCTTAGATGTGTCTTCTGATACCAGCTCAGTTTCAGTCCAGATGAATCTCAAGTCTTTAGAGGCTTTAATTGATCACTTGTAGATGTGCAGACCCAAATCAGGACACAGCCCACCTGTTTCACTCTCGTTTCCCTTGGAAAAATTGGACCTTGGCACTCAAGCTGCACTGAATTTTGCATTTAGTGGCTTTCAATTGGGAACTTCCAGCACACCTGCATGTACAGACATACCAAAGCACCCAAGGCTTGGGAAATGGGTAGGCTGGGCTCCAAACTGAGATGTGAAATCTGTGGCCTGGAGCACAACTTTATTGCTTTTCTATATGTGATTAGTACTTCATGTGCTATGATGTATCAGATATGCAATTATAAAGCCTGGCCTTTGTCTTGATGATGTTGGTTCAGAGCAAAGGTTGGAAAGGTAACTTAAGCTCTCTCACAGTTTCCTCGCCTGTAGAATGAACTACAGTAGCTTATTTTGTAGAACACAGTGAGACCTACGGAATAAAAGCACTGGTAATAAACAGCTTTTATGCACTGCAGTTATGCATCAAGTGCTTTTGATTTATCTTCATGGACCTGAAAGTAATTAAAAATTGTCTTCCCAATAATTATTGAGAGAGTATATTAACTTCTACTCCATTCCAGTGGGTTCTTGCACTTTGTCTAATGATTTGAAGACTTTGAGACTCTTAGGACTAATAAATACAAAAGCTGAAGAGAGTAGGAAATGCAGTCTTATCCAGGAGAAACTCTGGTAGTACAGCCCACACGAGTCAACAGCAGAGAGTGCATTTCAGTAAGGAATCTGTGTGCTTAGCTGCTGAAGCATGAGAGGCACAACCTCTTCTCGTAGTAGCTGTGACTTTAATGGTTAGTTTTGCAAGTCCCTGAGCAAAGCCAAAAGCCCTCCAAAAGGGGCTGTTCAGAACTGCAGGAGCAGCACGCTGACTTGTTGAGTGTAACCAAACAGAAGTCAGATCATTTTGCTTGCAAACAGTTATTCCCAAGTACATCTCACAGTCCTGGCGGCGCTGTGCCAAGGGCTCCTCCATGAAGTGGCTGCTCTGATTCATCAAATGAAGGGAGTTAAGCCAGACCAATGAAGCCAAGACCTGCAAAAGGCTCACAGTGGAGTATAAATGACAAGACTTTTTTTATTTCCCTAAATTTGCAGCTGTCATATGAGTCCATTGAGAGATTTACAAAACCAGAATCTCAGCAAGCTGTGGGAGCATGTAGTGTATTTGCAGGATCTGGCTTAGGATACAGTATGTTAAATAAGCGTTTTCTGCACCTGACTGTCATCTTCAGGCACAAGCTCCCAGACAAAGCACACAGTGATTCTTGGAGCTGACAAAATTTTGCAAGAAAGGTCAAGCTGAGATCCGTAGGGAGGAAATCACTGACTGGCCCATGTCTTGATACAGATTAAATGTTTAAATAGGTCTTCATGCCAGTAGGTTGTCTGCTTTTAAACCCACAGCAAGTCATACCACTAATAAATGAGTGAAGGGGGAAAAAGTACTGTTTCCTTTCTTGACAGAACATTTACCCGTGGTCTGAAGAACTGGAGACATCTTATCACATACAAGCTGATTTCATAATGCTATACTGATACCTCCTGGCAAGGTTGAGTGAGGAGTTCTCTGAGAAAAAAAAAAGTTAGAACTTTGTATTATAGACAGGAAAAAAAAACCCCACAAACAAAGCAAAAAATATTTTTGTCATCCTCTCAGAAAAAACTTTTTATGTCTGTCTTCTTTGATCCAAAGGAGAGAGTTGCAGGGTTTGGTAGATCTGGTAGCCCGTTCCCATGTTTGCTTCCATGACATGAGCATGACAGTTGTTCCCTTCACGACTCAGTGGGTGCAGAGCAGGCAGGTTACCAGGGAGTACACTGGGGTGCAAACATGCAGCCACCTGGCTCTCCACTCCACCTGCAACCTTGTTCAAACCCTGCCATTGAGGAACCAGCTCCCCAACACTTCCATGTTGTAAACTCACATGGTAGCTTGCTTTGCAGAAACTTGCCCATAGTGTAGAAAAGGAATTTGGGGATTTTAGTCTACTAATTGAGAGTTACTGAATAAGTTCCAAGGATTATAATTGTTAGTAAAACAGTGAGTTAATTTGGGTGGCATCCTTTGCATCTTTTACAGGTTGCCACAGTTAGAGATAGGTTTTGGTACAGTTAGATAGGTTTTGCCGCAGTTGGATATAGGTTTTGGTACCTTTTGTCATAGATGAGTTTTCACAGGTTTTGCCAGTCCTCAACGGATCTCCTACACCCTGAGATCCGCATTGGCAGTTGCCATGGTACTCCTCACTTGGATAAAATGGTGCTGTGGAGGGTACACACACAAAGCAGCTTTTAATGGCTCTCCCTTCCTCCTTTGAACAGAAGGTAGCAAAGAAAAAAATTTTTTTCTGAAAAAAAAAGTGTTAAGATTGTCAGCCTTGGAGTAGGAGTGAGCCACTACAGGGCGCCAGTAGCTCCCACTGAAGGGAACAGGAGAGCTCACACACAGCCCTGCAGGGCTGCAGTGGGAGGCAGCAATACCAGCTCGCATGTACCTTCAGGTCAGCATGGATTTCAGCCCAATTATCTGCAGTGGGATTTAAGCGTGTGTTCTTGCTGTCCTGATCTGAGACCAAGACCCTCAGAAACATGAATCAGATGAAAATGCTGCTGCTGACTCTACCAGTGTCCCCTAACCCCTGCAGAGTGCATATGTGTAATACTTGTGAGATAAGTGGCTTCACTGGAGGTTCATCACAGCTCTCCTGTGTGGCCTGTGCTTTAAGAGGTAAATACACTGTTTTAATACAGCAGAGCTCTTTCAGGTCCTCCTCTGACACAGCAATGTATCATAGAATCATAGAATGATTCAGGTTGGAAGGGACCTTGAAGATCATCAAGTTCCAACCCTCCTGCCCTGGGCAGGGACACCTCCCACCAGAGCAGGTTGCTGAAAGCCCCATCCAGCCTGGCCTTGAACCCCTCCAGGGATGGGGCATCAACAGCTTCTCTAGGCAACCTGTTCCAGTGTCTCACCACCCTCACAGTAAATAATTTCTTCCTAATATCTAATCTAACTCTCTCCTTTTCCAGTTTAAAACCATTACCCCTTGTCCTATGGCTCCCCTCCTTGATAAAGAGTCCCTCCCCATCTTTTCTGTAGGCCCCCTTTAGGTATTGGAAGGCTGCGTTCATTTGCTGAAACACGTGCTGAGTCCTGGTGACCTTCTAGCCCATAAGCATGGGCTTAAATGCTCAGTTGAACTGGGACCAAAATGATGTCATGTAAATACAAAGTGCTTTCCCTTCCTGCTGGTTATTGAAATGATTGAACCTCAAGTGGTAGATGCAACACAGTGATGAACTGTCAATGTATAATAATCAGACCCTATGGGAATTGAGTGTTTTACCACCCTGATAAATAGAGAAATTGAAAATGTGATTTGTAATTCAGAAAATAATGGGATTAATTAAATAGTCATGAAAAAACAAAGATTCCTTGAGTAATAAGGAACTGAACAGAGACCCATAACTATAACAGAAGGAAAAAAGCTGACTGTCAGTCACATTATCATCTACTGTTCCAAAATTTACTTGAATGGTACAGCGAAAAAATGCACTGAGGAACAAGTGATTGTAGTGAGCCCTGCTACAAACTATGTAGCTGTATTATTTCCTCTGAAAACGGTCCGAATCATGTGGTTTGATTCCGGCTGCACAATTCTGGAAGATGACCAGAGGCTAATGTCTATTTTGCATTCAGTTTGGGGTGTTTCCTGCCCTGTGCCAACATCACTACTGATCTGGTCCATGTACACAGCACTAAAAACAAGGCCAGAATTGCTAATTAGGCTATGATGGACTTGGCTCTAGAGGAGTAACAGCATATCCTGAATCTGCAGACCATAAAATACCAGGATTGGGGGTAAATTTTATCTTCTTACCCTGCCATCTCCTCTCTGAGTGCAGATTTGTTTATGCTTTTGGGGTAGGCAGAAGAAGAGCAGCTCTGCTTGACATCCAAGGCCGACCAGTGTTAACAGCATGTGTGCAAAGTGCTGCAGGCACTGCCACATTTGGAGGAAGGGCAGCTGGGAGGTCTCTCTGCTCTCAGGTCCACTCTGTCCCCAGCCCAAATCAGATATGCTCCAAAAATACCTGCAGATGAAACAGCTGGAGCAGCATCTTAATGCCCCACTAAGCCAGGTGCTCAGCCAAAACGTAGCTGCTTATGGACCCACTTTGAGGACATAACAATGGAAATTACTCCAGGCACCTGTAGGGCTGGGCAGCAACTGTGTTTAGAGTTTAGCATCTTGGACTTTCTCTATTGTCATGCTACGACCATTTTTGTGAATTTGGGCACATGAATCCTTTGTGGGTCTGTTACTCATACTACGTCTTGCCCCATGGGGACCAGAGGGTCAATGTCAGCTGGATAACCTTCTGTGGGGAAAAGTATGTTATTCTACTGCAAGGCCCTATGTGGGGCTGGAGAGTGAGACCCTGACCATGTGTTAAAGGGGAGGAGGAGTATTTTTCTCTGCTTCCAGTTTTCCACTGTGCATCAGTCCAGTGTGGACTGTGTATGGGAACAGAAAAGGAAAATTCATACTTACCTCTCTGACCAGAGAATCCAAACAACAATGCATTAACCTATTCATTTTTAAAGTTCTGAAATTTTAGGAGAGAAGCTGTTTTGCTGGGAAGGTTAATTTTACCAAACCCACATGACACTGGAAGCAAAGAGAAATCACGAAGCAGTGAAGAAGTAACCAGAGATACGCGTACCTGTTGGGCTGTGCTGGTGGGGAAGCCACTCATTCCACCTTTGCTCAGCTACCCCAGGGAATTTATGTAAATATCAATCCCGTGTTCACTTTTGCAAGGCACAAAATAACCCCAGTTCTGTGATTAAGCTCGCAGGGTCTATAGCCTTGTTCTCCTTCCCATGAGGCTGCTACAATGTAAAATGTGTGTCTCTCTCTCCTCCCACTGCTGTAAGTATTTTATTTCAGCAGAAGTCACACATTCAGCTCCATTAAACATAATGGCATCATATTGACATGAATGCTCTTTTTAGTTATCTAAGTGAGTGTTTTTGCCTTTGAGCAGGGAAATCCTCTCTCTAAAAGCCTCCCTTCTCCACACTGTGCCAATGGATGGCACCATTAACTGCCAACTGCAATGTACACTTTAGGGAGGAGGGGGAGGTTGCACCCTGCTGATCCCATTTTTGGCATTCTTGTCCACACCCCAGCTCCAGGGCTCCACACCTGTATGTAAAAATTTCCTCCGATGTTTAAGGAGATATACAAACTTGGTAAAATATTACAAAACAGAACTGTCACCTATTCTTCAAGCTGTTTATCCGTGTAAAAACAAAGCAATAAAAATCGACACCATAGCACGTTGTAAGAATTAGCAGATGTTGCAGAGCAGCTGGGGACCTGGGGTGCAAGATGTTCATGGCATGGCTGTCCCCGTTTTGAGAGGTGGTTCAGTCCTTCCTCAGTGTTTCAAACCCAAATGCTCTGCCCAGCTGGCATCATGAGCAGTAGTAGCACATACGCCTGCTGGGATGTACTTGTGCTAACTTCTCGGAGTGATTTCTAGAGGTATGAAAAAGACATGAGGTGGTTGACTACAGTTAACCCCAAAGCGCTCTCACATCTCCTCCAGACAAGCAGATGCACTGACATTTTCTACTACAAAATCCTGGGACCTGCTCTCCTGTGACGTGCTCCAAGGCTTGGAGATTGCTGCTGCAGAAATGAGTTATTCCTTCAGCTTGTGTCTCTAGCTCAGTTTGCACCTCGGTGCTATGACAGCTGCTGCAAAGCCAGGGGTCGACAAAATATATAAGCTCTCGTATTGTCACAGCTGTGCTTTTCATCCTCATGCTGCCGGGAGAGAGCTGGCTGCCCTGACCCCAGCTGTGGGAAAGAGTGTGTTCCCTGGAAAGCTCAGGCTGATCTCTGCGGGGCTAACATATAAAGCAGAAAGGCAACCGAAAGGTTGGGAGTGTGGGGACTCCCCTTGTTGGGCTTCATCACTGTCTTACTGTTTCCTCTGGGTGCTCATTTTCACAGATACTTCTGCTCTTTGCCCTCCACACGTGTGCCTTCGAGCGCAGCCCCTGCCAAGAGACCAGCGTTAGCTGCCTGGGCAACGGCTGCCCCTGTGGTTTGCTTGCAGCGCTGGGGAACGTGGGGGCTGGTGCTCGTCTGCCCATCATTTTGTCTTTCCACAGACCAGTTCCCTCCTGACAGACTTCAGACCCACTCTGTGCCATGGCTGAGCCATGCTCCATGCACTCCAGACAAATCCATAGGAACAATGCATTGTTAAGCGTGACAGAGGGCCTCAGAGCATCTTTGACATATGCTTTAATTATAATTTTCCCTTTTTTGAAACGATCCACTGTAGTTTCCATTTGATCTCTTGGGAAAATTTAGAGTGTACCATGTGGCCACTTATGGCAGGAGCTTAGGCTTGGTAAAATATGATAAATTGGCAGGGCGCTAATTAGCAACACAGCTCTGTTCTGTCATTTGTGGATGTGGTTTCTGGCTGTGGCATGGTGTAAGAAACCAAATCAAATACAAGTAAACAATCTGGAATTTGCAATCAGAAGTGCTTGGGTAAGAAGCTGTTAGGCAGCTTCTAACCAGAGGCACAAAGACGGCGACAAGCACAGTAATAAAACCATCCATGCACCTTACAGGGAGAAAACAGTCATTGAAATTCCTTGTCCCTATGTGACAAAAGGAAGAATCTGTAGACCAAAACCCAAACTGAAGGGTAGATGAGCTGCCATCAGTTTCTAGATCAGATGGACGAGTTCACCCAATAAAGCCCCACGGCTGCAGGGACCTCAGGCTGTGGTGACTCTCCACATCTCTTGTGCCTTTTGGCTGTGGCATGTTACAGTCTTGTGGGCTTTCAGTAGTGTGTACAAAAGTGATTACACTTATCACTTACACTTATCACAGGACATGGGGAAATATTTCTAGCCCAGATTTATGGTGTGGAGGGGATGCTCTGGAGAAGGCAGTGGATTAAATGCCTTATTTGTGGCTGCCTGGGATTGTAGGGATTGGGTTTCATGATCCAAACAGCTCCTTCCAGCTTTTTGAACTTGTTGGAATATGTTATGTGCTTGGTAGCTCTTTGATTCTGATGCATGAGGTAAAGTTTCGCTTGACTCCAGAATTAAATTTCCTGAGGACGGAGGCAGCTGAGCCCTGGCCGTGCCTGACTCCGGACAGACGGGTGCTGTGGCTGCCAGCCCAGGAGACAGGGACACGGCTCTGCTCCCAGCAGACTCTGGCAAGTTAAGTGAGCACAGGCCTCACTCGCCAGTGCCAGTGGGGGAAAGGATTAGATTACTTCAGCCCATTCTCCTCCCCCTCATAAGCCTGCATGGTATGGGCAGGTGGTGTTTTCCCTCATTTCTCCTGTGTTAGTATAATCTTTTCGTAGGACACCAAGCCATCGGGCACATTCTGTGAACACACTTCTTTGTCTCCTGTCTTGAGGCGGGGTTTGGCCTTTCCTGGGTATCCCTTCACTAAAGAGGGTTACCCGAACACGGATTCCTCCTAAAACAAAGTTGTTAATGGAACAAAAAGGCTTCTTCATTGCATAGTGCTATGCTTTCTGTGGCTAGGAATGAGCTTTTCTTTCTCATGAAGCGCAGACAAATAGATGTGTCTCTGTGGTAGCAGTATACGCTCATTTCAAAATATTCCTATATACAAACCAATCTCTACATTACAATGCACTAAAAGCTAAGAAAAAAACATCCATGGAAGATGCCTTGATGAAGCTGTGCCACATCAGGTCAGGTCAAAGGTCTAGTTGTGCTTCTAACAGCAATAGTAGAATTCCAGGGAACTTCATGTGATCGTATCTCCGTACAGACTTCCAGCCTCCGAGGATTTTTCTACTTAAGGATTTCCCACACAGATTGTCAGGGATCAGAAACTACAAAGAGACAGTGCATGTTCCCATAATTTGGAAATGGAGCAAAGCAAAGGAGTCCAACAGTGTAACTTAGAGGAAGAGTGAGCAGTGGAAAGGAGAGTGTCAAATGGTATCTTCTGGCTTGCAGATGGACATCAGCCCCGCAAATCCCCGCGTAGTTCCCAAACATTGTGCCATCCTGCAGTCAGGAGAAACACCGGCATTGATGCTAACTCCAGACTCGAAGCTAACTTGGTATTTTCCTTCTCTGAAGAGGCTGCTGATGGAGGTACTCACCATGTTGCTGCTTGCCAGGTGGCACCAGTGAGAGCAGGAAAAAGAGCATCTCGCACCTCATAAGACAGGGTAGCCAGTGTTTGCGTGCACCTGCACTCCCAGCTGCAAAGGAGTGTGTAGGCAATCCAGGCAAGTAAATTAATGAGCTTTGCTTAACGAACTGCCCCAAGTGAATTCCTGAAGCAATTTACATGTTAGGTATACAGCAATAAGAATGTAAAAATCCCAACTAGCTCTTTATAAGGGATAAAATAGCAGGGGATTTGTAATGAAGAGGAAATATGACTTGGTAATTAGATAGGAAATGAATAACTGAGCCAAAGGCAGAGTTCAGGAAAAAAGATTAAATATGCTTTCAGGAGGATTTTTCTATTAAGGCTGATTGTAACAATAGCTGTTCAACAAAATAATACTCAAGCAGCATGAAACGTTTCTGGTCCCATGCACCTAAGCATAACTAAAAGAATTTACAGTTCTGTAACAGAGTTCTACTTTTTTAGTGAGAAAACTTCCAATATGGACTTTCATCTGAACTCTTAGCCCTGGCCACTGCTTACTTCAGGCTGACTCTTACAGTCAGCCCCGGTGTAAATTTACTTTTAGGCAGTTGAATTAGCCTAATGAACAAATCCAGTTCTGGTCCTGAGCATTGCATTCACGCTTCATGCTTAGACACTGGTGGTTTATTTTCAATTAGCTGTGTGGACAAAGGACTTGAGAGCTTCTCCAGAGTGCCAAGGATAACACGGAGGTAGCCAATATGGCCTTCTATGTTTGGACTCCACAAAGCGTCAGGAACAGAAGATACCCGGTGCAATGAACATGCAGATCCTCGAGCGAGTGGTGCTGGCTGCCTCCCTAGGGGCTGCACTGCCTTCAGCCAAAACCTTTGCTTGCTTGGCATGGGACATTGGGGACTTCTGACACTGCAATTCAAACCCTTCTGCTGCCCAGACCAGCCCATGGACCAGCCTCCCACTGCTTGTCCAGTGCCTGAGTTGCCCTGCTCCACATTCAGGTGAGACACCTCGCCTAGAAGGGATCCAGCTCTGCCACCTTCTCTGTCAGGTCTGGATCGCTCAGATCACTCAGGATCAAACCCGCCTCCCATCCCACGCTGCGTGAGTACTTTCTAGAACAAACTGAGAGGAACATCAGACATTGACCTATTCAGAGAAAGAAAAATAGATGAAATGATAGTTTTCTTAGAACTGCTATTTCAGGATGTCTTGTGGCCTTTTCGTTAGACAAGCTTAATAAAGAATGCTTATGTTGTACAGGAAATCTGGTTAGTCTCCATGAGAGGACTTCTCAATTGTTAATCTTATTTCTGCCAGAGACTAAAATCTGGCTACCATGATTATTGTCAGCCTGTTGATCTAATATTCATAATCATATCCGTAATTACATAGCCAATCACTTCTTAACTGGCAGTAGGATCTCTGAAAAATACATCTGGTTGGGGTAGTAAATCCACCTGCTGTAGAGATTCCAGCTTCTAGTTTGCCTTATTAAGATATTGAACAATTTGCAGCCTTTGAGTGAAGTCCACAGAAGCCGTAATTGGCAGCGCTGCCCTGCACTATACAAACCCATCATTTGTGTACCATTTATTTTGATACAATTTATCCTGTTGTGATATAACCAATAACCTAGTCAGGAGGTGAAAGACAGATCAGCTTCTCCAAATACCTCGGGGAGACACAGATTGCAGTTAGTTAATAAAAAGAAAGTCTCCTTACAAGGCAGTGAGTCATATCAGTTTATATTTAAATTTTCCTTATATTTTAAAGACAGCATATTAATAGTTTGGGATTTAGCATAAGTGAGAAGGACCATAGCTATACAGGCTACAGATTTTTCTGGCTAAAGAACAGATATTTTATATTAAGAGTTTTAGCTAGTTATAATAATTACTTGAAGTAACACGCCAACTTCTCTGCCTGAGTATGATTCGTGCTAGTACAGGGCAATTTATTGTTACTATAGAGATAAAGGCCATCAATCTAGATCCTCAAATAGGTAAATGCCAAGTTGGGCTTCACACACCCACCAAAATCCTCTGGAATCACATGACTGTGACTTCTTTCTCTTGTCATCTCTTGGAAACCATGACCTTGAATTGAGTGCGTGGGCTCCCCTGGGAAATGCATAGGGAAAGTCAGGACCTCCAGAACAAGACTCACAGGTGTTGTGCTGTGTTTAAGATACGCTGTGTGCTATCTGTTGGAGAAGTCTGGCATCTCTGAAAAATAGACCAGGATAAAAAATTGAGAATTTTTCACTCCCCGTGATCAGCGCTGACTCCTGAGACTTACTGGCTTTCTGGGAGCACACCGTTGGTGTCTAGGTTTTAGAGAAGTGCCCTGCTTAGCCACCTCTGCTGTGAAATCAAGTCATTTTTTCGATAATTCGGTTTGCATTTACCCAAGTCCTGGCTCAGAGATCTTGCTTTTGTTGGGATGCTCACTTCCAAGGACTCAGGTGTTGCTCCAGAGGAACAACCCTTCTGGGGGAAAAAAAGGCAAAGAATGTCTCATTATCAAGGCAATGTAATGAAGAGACAAAAGGATGTTATTTGTCACACATATTGTAGAGAAGAAAATAGTTTTATCTGTATAAAAGACCCCCATTCATAGCAGAGTGGAGGTTGGGTAACAGTGGAAATCAAAAACAACGGGAGAGAGTTCTTGTCTAGCTTCTAGGGAAACAGTGACAGTTCCCATTTAATTGCTATAAGACAAATTTGAACACGCTTCTAATTTACTAAGTAGTAACTGTGTTCCACTCTGACCAGACAAAAGCCTGAACCTAGCAGGAAAATACACTGAAGTCCTTACTGATACCCTGAAACTTCAAAGCTTAAATTGGACAGAAGAATGAACTATGAAACATCCCAGTATTCCTATTTACCTCTCGCTTCTTATGGTTATATTCTTCTATTGTTCATTCTTCCCAACCCTTGCCATGTACATACCCTGACATACATTTAAATACTGCTTAGATTTTTTTTTCTTTTCTACTTATTATTGGTTTTCCAATGTTAAATATTTCCTCCTTGGTGATTTGTATCATCGCATCCCATTCTGTCATTGTTTAGTCTCTCACTTCATTATGCATCTAGGATCGACCTAACCTGGCCTATAAGTGTCTTGCTTATTTTTTTCCGCAGCTGTGACCTTTCTGTGTAGGGAGACTGTTGTCTTAGATTGTGTGACCACTGCGTAGATGTGCACTGTCAGCAAGAGAAACAGCAAACAATAAATGAGTGATAAAGGGGATAAAGGTGATAACCTAGAGTGAAAAGTGCATCTCTTCATGAAGACAGAAGCACATACACATGAAGACCTCTACTGGTGGGCTCTGTTGGAGAATCACTGAAATGACAGTCTAAAAATGTTAAGCTGTTTAATGAATTTTACTTCTAACCATAAAATATCATTTGTGGATTTGCAGAGGAATACTGTCGTGTTGTCATGGCACTCTTTCTTACAAATGCATGATTTGTTCTTAATGTGTATTTTCTACCAAATATAATACTAATGTAGCTTGAAAGAAGCAGGCAGTTGGTTTCCACTCTTTCGCTTGCAATACATGCCTGAGCACTGCTATCTTTCCTCCCCGACCTGTCCTGCCATGAGCTCCTTCCCAAATTCCGTTCCTGGCACAGCTCCCTTATCCTTTGCACATGCAGACCCACTCTGAGCACATCTAGATGAACTGAGCTGTTAATCTTTCTTCAAATCAAGCCTACCTTTTTTCCACTGGTCAGAAATGTCTTGCCTGTAATAAGCTAAATACATGCTAAACAATGTTTTTGTCTTTCAAATTTATCTGATCGAAGTATAAAACTAATCTTACAGGCAGACTCTGTCTTTGATACTTCCAGATCCGTTGTTTTCTGGTGGTTTTTTTTTGCTACAGCGTACACATAAAGGTATGCTGGGTCAGCCAGGGCTTGTATGACAGTCTGGGTTTGGGAGAGAAGGACAGAAACATGCTACCTATTTTACTTTTAGCCCTGAGCTGAGTCTGGAGCCAGACCTCCAGGAAATATATTAGAAACAACTTAAATCTGACACTCAACACCAGACAGTTTTTGAAATGGCAAATGCTTTTCTACTCGGAATCCTGGCAATCTATGGTAAACACCATGTTACCTCTAAAGCTGATCACAGGGAAGCACAGGTGGATGGAGCATATACGTTCACAAAGACAGATATTAATAATGAAAGTATAACCAGTCATGTGAAGACATTCATTTCTCTAAATTATATTATACTCTTAGATCCAATGATAGATACAGTCCTGCACGATTATTGCCAATGGTGCACTGTGTTTAACATACCATTCTAGCAGGAATTCTTTCAGCTTTGCATAGGACCATGGTTTCTCTGAGTGGGCATTTGCCTTTGTCAGCCTCAGGCTGGGGAGGTTGGATTTACCACGAGCTAAAGAATTCTCCTTTTAAGAGCTGACAGCAGAATATGTTGCCACTGTTGTAAGTACTATCCCTGTTTCCTATTTAATTAACTAGAACATTTCTATGAGGTTCCTGAGGCTGCGATTGTGCCATGATGCAATCCCATTTCATGTATAAATATGTGGGCTGGATCATTACGTGGATGTGAGACCCACCAGCAGTATTCTGCTGCTGCAGAAAGTTGTCTTTAGGTGTTAAGAATGATGAAAGCAGGATAATGGACTAAAGAATTTTGCATCTTGCTGTTGATTCCCATGTAGCCGGTGCCAGATAGGTCACTTCAGACTCAGCTTGGGGGTACTCTCATAGGTTACTTCAATTTTATTCTGCAGATTGAGAAACATATTCTGCAAAAGGTAATGTCTCTTCTACCTCTAACTTGTAAAATTTTATACATCTTTGGTGAAAGCCTCTCTCTTGTGTGAGAGGGGATGCAGACAAATCCTGCCAAAGGATCCCAGCACAGGCACATGCAGCCCTTGCACTGATGCAGCCTAATACTTTTGACATGAAGAACTGTGCACACCAGCCTGTTGCCAAAACATTACAACCTCGCCATGCTGCCTTTCAAGAAATCACTAATACAAGAGGTGATTATTCAAGGTGAGGCTCGACGAGGCCCTGGGCAACCTGGTCCGGTTGGGGGTGTCCCTGCTGACTGCGGGGGGGTCAGACTAGATGACCTTGAAGGTCCCTTCCGCCCCAGATGATTCTATGATTCTATAATTTCATATGTTTCAAACACAGTTAAGAGTAAATAGCACAGCTTCTAAAACAGGAGATTACAAAAGAAGAGGTGACACAGAAAATGTCATAGTATGACCTCCATGCAGTTTGATGTTACTGAAAAACAGTATAATCCTCCAAATGAAACTCATACGGTCTCTAAACACTTCACGCTAGAATATGAAGTATGTTATCCTGATGGATGTAACAGATGAGTAAATACAGTGTGAAGGAAACTGCTGTGAATGAAAAAGAAGGAAATTGAAGTAGAGAGCTACTTTTAGAGCAGGGAATATGGACAATTTCACAAACTATAAAACCATATCTGAAAACCTTTGCCAAGGCTGATTTTGTATGGGACTGGGGGGACGGGGAAAGGGAATAATCTGTACCAGAAAAGGACAAAGCTTTTTCAACAGCTATCTTTGTAGAAGATAAAATACAGCTCCAGAGCCACAGCACCTGCATGGCTCCAGAAGAGACTGGCATCTCCAAATGCTCCTGAATTCATCACCCTGCCCATTCTTAGAAAATCCCATATGAAGCAATACCCAAAGCGAATAGGAATGAATGCATTTCTCATTTCTCACCTCACATGCCAGTACCACACTTACTCCACTGAACTCAGGGCCTTCTCCAGCTGTTTTGGATAGACCAGATTTCTGCACAGCCTCCGCAGTAAGTGCTGACACTTCCACAACGGGGCTTTGGTTCTTATTTTCAGAGTTACCTTTCAATAAGAGTACCTTTTACATGAATGAGCAAAGTAGAACAAGAAAAAACAGTGCCTCAGCAGCTGAAGAAATCATCTGTAGGAACTGCTGCTTGCAAGTGAGGATGACTGATTTGACTAACTCAACAGATTCAATTTGCATTATTAACAGTAAACATAATTACATAGGTATATCAGCCATACCTCCAGATAGCGCTGCAATTAGAGGCTGATTGAGCAGACGATGCATCATGAAACCGAAGGCACAATTACTCAATAGAGGATGTGACCATGGTGAGACGCTTGTGCAGAATTAGATTACAGCGCTGCAGGAAATGACAGAGGGGAGTGATTACATTATAGCCAACAGATTAATGCATAACCAGTACTACGACGAGGAGTAATTAAAACCAACATATCTTCATCTCAATTCCAGTGGCAAGGGGGTGAGCTAGTGACTCCTCGGTTACTAGGAACATTAAGATTCTCCCACTTGTCTTTCTGATGTCTCAGACAATGACTTCCCATTCTCCTACGCTGAGGATAGCGCTCTCCCTTCTCTCTATTTTCCGTTTCCCTCTAACACTCCGCTGCATCCCGTCCATTGACGCTGGTCATTGTCAGATTCAGCCTTTCTTTCCACCTGCTTCTGTGGGCTTCGGGACTGTCCCGAAGTGCTTTCTGACTTCAGGCCTCTCCTCAGAAATACTGTCTTTAAGGAACCCTGGCTGGTGTCTCTGCACTGATGTGCTTTGCCCCCTGGCCTCCCTCCTGCACTGCTCCGAGAGGAGAAGCCCCACCGAGCAGGCACAATGACTTTCTTGGGCTTTGTAAAGCGTGAGATAGCTTCACAGAGAAAGAGCAGAAAGAAAAGAGCACTTGCAGTGTGAGATAAGCAATTAGAACAACTCTGACCTTTCAGGAGGAAAAACACACAAAACATTAGCAGTTAATAATTCAATGAAGTGCACGACCTTGGCAAACATCTGGATTTCAGACTCAGAGCCTAAGCAGTAGTTAGTATAATCTTCAGAAAGTGTCCATATGTGTCTTCAGAAATACCACTTTCTGTGAAATGGGGGGAAAAGCCTATTTCATGATTTCCTCTTTCTGTGGAAATTATTTCAGTGTCTCTTCATCAATTGACTGAGTCCTGCAAAGTGGCTCTGGAACAAACTCGATTTATGTGGTTATTAATGTAATTAATGATGAAGTATTCCATTTGTTAAAACAATCCTAGACTATTAGTATATCGATGGGCCTACTTTGAGGAGTGCTGGGCGGTGGCATCAGCGACTATTAATTGGCCAGGTGAAGGACTCTGTATTCTGTTTAGATGATATCTCTGTATTTCACCACTTTTTCTCTGTTCCCCAAATTTCATAATTTTCTCAGCAGGCAGTCTTTTGTATCGGCTTTCATAGAGCTACCCAAAGTCCTATATAACAGTGACTGGCTAATATGTTAGATCTTACGAACCAATCAACAGATCATTACATTTGCCTGCCACGCAACAAGAAGTCACCATAGCAACATGGTTCCTCTCTCCCTGCTGAAGTACCACAGGGGCTTTCCTTACAGAAATGTGAGAACTTCTAAGCCACACAACCTAGTATTTTGCCAACCACGGATTCAAAACCAGGCAGAAAAGCATCTTCTTCTTAGACTCACCTTCAGTTGGGTTTCGGATGCCCCCTTTGCTCTCGTGCTGCTTTCACTCAATGGAACCCTTTGGGGCCAAACTTTGCCATCACTCACAGGACTGTATTTGCCACCAGTTTGCAGTTAGGGCTGAAGCTAACAGGCTTCCACTCCTTCTTGAAAATGAGCTGCTGCAAATGTATAATATGGACTTCAGGAAGAGAATGGAGGTGAAGGTGACATTCCTATTCTTAAAATCATCATACTTGAGTCTTGGTGGTGGGAGAAGGAGGGAGTAATCATAGTGCCTGACATAAGGCACTTATTTGAGCAGCTGAGTTTAAAAAAAGCCATGTCCCTTGTTCCCTGGCTGGGCAATGCCAAGCGAAGGACTTTTCCAGAAGGTGATGAGCCTTGTTCTGACCTGAACCCCATCGTTTCCAAATGGTCCTTCATAACCTGCAGTTCTATTCATTTATTGAAAGAGATGTAAGTTCATAACCCACTCATGAAAAGAGGGAGTCCAAACTGCAACTTTTGAACATGGAACCTACTATAAGTAGCTACAATAGCAAGATTAATCTTTTTCTTATCTGGAGGTTTGCTTATTTAAATTTATGGAAACACAAAAAGCTCTAGGTGTCTAGACAAATACTAAGAAAGACAAATTAACATCAACAACACAAGCAATCCTAGTAATTTCCTCTGTGTGCAAAGGGAAAATAAACCTCTTTGCTATGTACTAATCCCAGCCCTAATATTCCCCCAGCCCTCAGCTGCCCTCTTCTTCCTCCAAAGCCTGGGAACACAGATGGGGGCTTTGCAATATGCCTACAAGATCAGCAGCAAGCTTACTTCAGAATAAAGAAGAGGGAGTAGAAAACACTAAGAAAAACAAAGCACAAAAAAAACCAAACCCTCCCTGAACAACTCTTAATATTTTTTGATATGAAGAGAAGCTTTTTGACGCCTCCAAGGCTACGTTCATCTTGAGCAAACAAGGACTTTGTGTTCTTCTCTGTTCCCCCTGCTCGCTCACTCTTTTGTTTTTTTTTCTCATGTGGGTGACACAAAAAATCAGAGGCACTTGGATCATTAAACATATTTATTGTTTAGACTTCATAATTTGACATTATCCGTGCTCTGCAACTAAGCCAAAAATCTGGATGTGGAAAGTTAAGACAAGCAGCCAGGCTACAGAACCGCGTTTCTACAGCACTTAGAGTTATCCAGCATTACCGACCCCAAGAACTGAAACCAAATCACCCCAAATCAGAAAGTTAGTTCAAAACCCACAGCATTTCCCTTCTGCGATTCAGGGTTTCTGCCACAGCTGTTCCACAGTGTGTATGTAAGGGAATGAGCTGGGAGATGGTTTTGACAACATCCTTTTACTGTTGCTCTGATATACAATTTCCTAGTAGCTTGGCCCTAGGTTTCCTGTGGCAGAGTCTAAGGCATCGGATTTTATAAGATAGTTAATTTAATTGAAAGGCACAGCAGCAAGGACAGCCTGAGCTGGGTGTCTCCAAAGAGAGGGACGCTGAACAAAGAAATCCCAGGGCAGCGATCAAAAATGCAGCTAATTCATAAAAGAATAAAAATAGTAGAAGTCAGATTAAATCCACAGTGCAAAACAGTAATCCTTGTGAACAAATGGAGCCAAAGTAAATGATCAAAACTTCACGCCTTTCTACACAGCTCAGCCAGTTACATTAATATTTAATAAATCAAGTTCCTGGCTCCTCCGTGAATTCTAGAAAAAGTGTGAAAGAAAAAACAACATCAAAGTGCAAAACATACTCCGCATCCCACTGACTGCTCTAAAGTGAAGGCCCTTTCATGAAGACTCTGATCTTTACACTGAAAGCAGTGACGGATGTAAATAATAATCTATATGCTGGTTAACAGGGTGAAAGCAGAACACAAGTATTTTTAGATTATGCCCTCAGAGTGATTAAAACCTTTCTGTTGATAATGATGCTCACAGAAGACCCCCTCCCCTCCATCCTTCCACCGAGTCCCCACACAACCACACAATATCTTAGAATTGTAGAATTGCCTGGGTTGGAAGGGACCTTTCAGACCATCGCGTCCAACCATCAACCCAACACTGACAAAAACCATCACTAAACCATATCTCTAACCACCACGTCTACCTGTCTTTTAAATACTTCCAGGGACAGTGACTCCACGACTTCCCTGGGCAGCCTGTTCCAATGCCTGACAACCCTTTTAGCACAGAAATTTTTCCTAATATCCAATCTAAACCTCCTCTGGTGCAACCTGAGGTTGTTTCCTGTCATCCTGACACTTGTTACTTGGAAGAAGAGACCAACCCCCACCTCACCAAACCCTCCTTTCAGATAGTTGTAGAGAGTGATAAGGTGTCCCTTCAGCCTCCTTTTCTCCAGGCTGAACACCCTCAGCTCCCTCAGCTGCTCCTCATAAGGCTTGTGCTTCAGACCCCTCACCAGCTTCATCCAAAACTGGACCTAGCAATCAAGGTGGGGCCTCACCAGTGCTGAGTACAGGGGGACAATCACTTCCCTAGCCCTGCTGGCCACATTATTCCTGATCCAGGCCAGGATGCTGTTGGCCACCTGCGCACACTGCTGGCTCATATTCAGCCGGCCATTGACCAACACCCCCAGGTCCTTTTCCACCAGGCAGCTCTCCAGCCACTCTTTCCCAGGCCTGTAGCGCCACATGAGGTTCAGCTCGAAGAAGAGAAAGTCTCTGCAGATCCCCCAAGTTCATCAGTCCCGCAGCCTGCGCTCCCACAGAGGAGGCAACACCTCGGTTCTGGGGCGGGCAGGCCGGGAGCGGCCGCTGCAGGACCCAAACAAGGACCTGGTGCAAGGACACAGTGTAAAACTGACTGGACCCAAACCAGGCGTTTGGTTCTGGATTGAGCACATTTGTGTCCAGCCCGTGCTTTGCCTTGGGGAACATCAAAAGCAGACACTGAGAGATTCTACTGCCTTTCCCCAGGAACGTTACGAGGTGGTAGAGCTCATCCTAGCTATAAATGTTGAGTTTACCTGGAGGGAGGGATTTCCTGAAATCTTTACCGGTGTTCTTACAGCGTAAGAAAAGCAATGCTTACACACACAAAAATTTATGCTTTCATATTGACTAGCCGATGCAAGAGATGAAAGGAAGCATCAGGCCTAGGAAAAAAACTCCATAACTTTAAATACAGGTCAGAAAGAATATTTGCCATTCCTCCTCCTCTGCTTCTCCCCTCCCAGCAACAAGTCCTAACAGAAAGGTCACAGTGTCTCTTCTTTCTTGGCTGTTAAGACTCCCGAGGCTTAGATTTCATTCCTAGACATACAACCCCCCCCCACTGTCTTTGCTACGTATTTCCATTCTTTCCTTTCCAACAGGCTTTGTCTGGTTACTCCCTCTGCAAATAACTTTAAACCGAGGTTGGACGCCTTCATTTATTTTGAAAACACAGATGGAAAAATGTTACAGGAAAACAAACGTTTGGAAGAAGAGCTCCTGGCACTTTGTACACAGAATGAATGCCTGTTTATGTTGTCGGAACAGTCGAAACACATGGCAGCTCCTGCTACAGGGGGAGAACAACCAGCACCAGTAGCCCTCTGAAAACATTTGCTGCAAGGAGTTCTCAATGTACCAGTCCAGACACGGATCCTTCCATCCATGTTGTAAAACATTAGCTCAGGTTTTGTTCCTTTCCCTACTTCAGGCTACTCTCCTGAGCTTTAGAGCTGCTGTCCCCTACAGCCTTCACACACCGCCTTCCACAGCACCAGGCCACACGGTAACAGCACAGTTTGCAGGGTGTGCAAGGCCAAGTTGTGGCTGACAAATTCTTCATGATGGCACATTATAGAGAACCTGCCACGACACCCGAGAGGAGCAGGTCCGCTCCCCAGGCCACCAAGAGCTGCAAACTCTTCAACATTTCCACTTGTGGCACAACACAACCAGAGTGTTTCAGTCTTTCCAGGAAGACCCATCTCTTAGTGGTTGAGTAGTAGTGCTTCAGAGAGGTTAACTTGAACCACCAGGATTCAGGCATGGTTTCCCAGCATATTCAGGGGTTTTAATATCATTTTTATGGATATTAGCATTGTGGCAGCTACTTATTATGAGCTTTAGTAGGCATCATGAGCTTCTTGTTTTGATGAGAAGGACAGGGAACTGCTGGAGGGGGTACAGCAGAGGGCTACAAAGATGATGAGGGGCCTGGAGCATCTCTCTTACGAGCAGAGGCTGAAGGACTTGGGCTTTTTTATTCTGAAGAAGACTGAGGGGGGATCTGATCAACGCCTATAAATACTTAAAGGGTGGGTGTCAGGAGGATGGGGCCAGTCTTTTTTCAGTGGTGCCCAGTGACAGGAGAAGAGGAAACGGGCACAAACTTGAACATAAGAAGCTCCATCTAAACCTGAGGAGGAACTTCTTTCCTGTGAGAGTGGCAGAGCCCTGGCAGAGGCTGCCCAGAGAGGTGGTGGACTCTCCTCCTCTGGAGACATTCAAAACCTGCCCGGACACATTCCTGTGCAACCTGCTCTGGGTGGACCTGCTTTGGCAGGGGGTTGGACTAGATGATCTCCAGAGGTTCCTTCCAACCCTGTGTAATTCTGTGATGTGAACTAAACTGTAGGAACACCTGGGAAATCTCTCATGAGGAGAGAACTCTGCTTCCTTCTAGGTTTCTCAAAAGCAGTTTCATGCTTCTGAAGCAAAGGCTGTTGTTAGCAGACTGGCAAAAATGTCTTCTCCACTTAAACATCGCATGTTTCTTCTGTAAAGTGAAGTGTTATTAAGCTGAATTCTACTCAAAAGCTATTGCAACTTAAGTAGTAGTTGAAAGGTGGCCACAAAGTGTCTGCCAAGGGGACAGACACCGCTGTTTCTCCAGTAAATATTTCACTGCACTCAAGAGGGCTAATTTAGGTACGACTTTACCCACCCGCAGGTAGAACAGCAGCGCGTCAGGCGGATTGGAACAGGTGCAGTGGAGGGCCACGAAGATGATCAGAGGCTGGAGCACCTCTCCTGTGAAGACACACTGAGAGAGCTGGGGTTGTTCAGCCTGGAGACAGCTCTGGGGAGACCTTATAGTGGCCTTCCAATATCTGAAGGGAGCTACAGGAGAGCCGGGGAGGGGCTCTTTGTCAGGAAGTGCAGTGACAGGACAAGGGGTAACGGTTTTAAATTGGGAGAGGGGAGATTTAGATTAGATACCAAAAAGAAATTCTTGACTGTGAGGGTGGTGAGAGCCTGGAACAGGTTGCCCAGAGAAGCTGTGGCTGCCCCATCCCTGGAGGGGTTCAAGGCCAGGCTGGATGGGGCTTGGAGCAACCTGGTCTGGTGGGAGGTGTCCCTGCCCATGGCAGGGGGTTGGAGCTGGGTGATCTTTCAGGTCCCTCCCAACTCTAACCATCCCGTGATTCTATGATTTCGCTTGTATCGTTACATGACCCCACCGCCTACAGCCCCGAGCTCTGAGGAACTTACAGCCCTTCCAAAAACCCAACACACAGACCGGCGGGGGACGCGGCGGCCGCGCCTCCCGCGCCCTCCGGGCGGCCCAGCAGCACCAGCAGCGGCGGCGGGGAGCCCTCTGCCGCTCGGTACCGGCCCGACACCCCAAACCGCCGCCTCACGGCCTCCTCTGCGCCCCCGGGACGGCAACGGGGCAGGGACGGGAGGGGCAGTGAGGGACGGGCGGAGGCGGCGGCCGGGCGGGCTGAGGGGGCACGAGCAACCCCCCAACGGCCGCCCACGCGGCGCCTTATAGTGACGTCACCGCCGTCGCACCGGAAGTGCTACCCCGACGGCGCCCGTT
>VXAK01013768.1:0-22656 GCA_013399435.1 Arenaria interpres | reverse complement strand
GCTCGCCGCCGCGGGAGGGTCCCCTCGCTGCTCGTAGCCGTGGGTCCGTAGGGCGGTATCGCCCCCGAGGGGTCAGGGTCTCGGGGGGAGGGAGGGCGGGTAAACGGGCTGGAGGGAGAAGCGCTCGTGATAACCCCTCACTTAGTGCTGCGCGTTAATTAAGCACAATGAGGTAAAATATGAGGTAAATTATGGTGCCGCCGGACAACGCGGTGCCGTGTGAGTCCAAAACAGACCCACGAACGTGTCCTCCCCGGCCTCGAAAGCCCCCGCTTCTCTTTAGTCACCGGCTGTTGGCAGCTGATTGAGGTGTGTTAGTGCTTTGTTTAGACGGGAGAAACCTAATTTGGAGAAATCTAATCACGGCGTTTCTTTACACGGAACTGCCCGTAGGTTTCAAGGTTCATCGTAGCCTCCTTACATTTGGCTTTTTTTTCTTCTTACTTAGGGTCAAAGTCAGAGTGGTGGACACGGTCCTGGTGGTGGCAAGAAGGATGACAAGGTAACTAAAACCAAAACAAATGCTGGTGCTTCAAGGATGAACGGCAGGTGTGCTGTTAGAGAGGCTGGCTGCCATAGCCTTTATTTTACCTTTTTTTGTTTGATTTTGTACTCTGACCCGCATAAAATTAATGCTCTTTGCTAGTTTTGATGAAGTGTCTTCTGGGTGCGCGTTGGAGAAAGCAGGTTGCAATTCAAAAATAGAAAAGGGGGCTTGACTGTAAAGGAAAACTGGAATTATTTGACCATTGTAAGTTCTAGAAAGAATAAAGCTATAAATCTGTTTGGGTCAGGAAAGACTAGTCGCTTTTGGGCTGTCACTTAAGTAACTGGGTTTGGTTTGAAAAGGACATCACGCTGTCCTCTGCACGAGGTCAACACTTCATGTTGTGGACCATTAGAGGCCTTTCCAGTTTCCTTTGGAGATGGAAGTGTATTGTACCCGGCTCTGCCCGAGCTGAGTGACAGAAATGGTCAAATTTGGTATTTTCCTCATCCTTTCATGTAGGAGCGTTGTTCGTGATTTATTTCAGGCTTTGGCCTTCTGTGTTTGATATTACCTGAAAATTGGTAGAAATCTAAATGAGAAAGAGGGATGTAAAATAAGCAGGAGAACAACCATCTGAACTTTTCTTCCCTAAAAAAATAAGAATAATGTTTCTTTTGGATTTCACACTAAATGTCCTAAAGGAGACAAGTTTGTTACGTAGCCATTCAGCTTAAGTGGAGCTCTCTGTCAGTCTGTGCACCTAAATCTGTCTCTATTTTTTCATTGTTAATATCCTGATGTTATTTTTTCATGGAATTCTTTTTCCCAATAAGGATAAGAAGAAGAAATACGAACCTCCAGTTCCAACCAGAGTGGGGAAGAAGAAGAAGAAAACAAAGGGACCAGATGCTGCCAGCAAACTCCCCCTGGGTAAGGGTTCTGCCTGCCCCGCAGCCCTGAGAAGGTCGGCTCTCAGAGGAGCGCAGAGCCGTCCTCTCCCCTGGAGGTGGCTGGCTGGAGGTCACGAATTAACGGTTAAGCAGAAGGCCAAATGTGATTTTTATTTCTAATTAACCTAAAATCGCAAAATAAGCTCATCGTTATCTGAGATGCAGCCCGTGAACTCCTGGGTAAGAGAGAGAGAAAAATTGGCACGAGAAGAAATGCAGGGGAAACATTATCTTTAAAAATGTTTTTTACCTAGAATTACAGTGTGATGAGTAAAATAGTGCCTGCTGCTCGTATAGAAGTTATTGTTGGAAAATAAAGCAGAATTTCTGGTAATGAATTAGTGAATAGTTGGTACCGTGTCGAACCTGGTGTAAAACAGCGTGATCGTGCTCTGATTGCAGTGACCCCGCACACACAGTGCAGACTCAAGTTGCTGAAGCTGGAGAGAATTAAAGATTACCTCTTAATGGAGGAAGAGTTTATCAGGAATCAAGAACAGATGAAACCTCTGGAAGAAAAGCAGGAGGTGAGGTTTGAGTGTCCCGTTACTTCTAAGACAATAAATGCTGTAATGCAAACCACTTCATAGGAGAGCAATGGAGATCAAGTGCCGTGAATGTGGAAGTCTGTGAAATCATGAAAAATGAAATCTCAGTTACTGTCCAGAAAACAGGATTACTTTTTTCCTTGTAGTTTAACAAGATGAGGCCACAGTGGGTTTCTGTTTCTTAGTGGTCTGTGGAAGTACAGCTCCCAGGTACCCGTCAACAGAGAAAGAAAGAATATTCTCGCTATGCACGTCCCTATCACAGTTGAGCGTAGGGCAGGACTAAAATAATCATGGAATTAGCTTCTGGCCTGTGCTTTTATGCCTTTTGGGGCAGTGAAACAGCAATAGCAAAGCCTGGTTTTGTTCAGTTGGGTGTGAACTCCTGAGCCGGTGTTGTACGAGAATGTTTTTGCCCGTGTTTTTGAGTCGTTTCTTGGGTTCTTCTTGACAACAGGAAGAAAGATCGAAGGTGGATGATCTCAGGGGAACACCCATGTCAGTGGGCACCTTGGAGGAGATCATTGATGACAACCACGCTATCGTCTCCACGTCAGTAGGATCGGAACACTACGTCAGTATTCTGTCTTTCGTGGACAAGGATCTGCTGGAGCCCGGCTGCTCGGTTTTGCTGAATCATAAGGTGAGTTGGTTTTATAAAACAAAGCACCGGTTCGTGTTCTGTTTTTAACTGGGCTTTTTTTTCTGAGAATCGCAGGATCGGAGGGTCCGAGAGCTAATCCTCTTTGTCACACACCTGAATAGATGGGCACTGGGTTTAGGCTGGAGCTTGTATCAGTAACGCCGTTTGCTTTTTTTGACAACTCTTTAACGCTTGGATTAGGTTCATGCGGTGATTGGAGTCCTGATGGATGACACAGACCCCTTAGTTACCGTGATGAAAGTGGAGAAAGCGCCTCAAGAAACATACGCCGACATCGGTGGCCTTGACAACCAGATTCAAGAAATCAAGGTATTCGGTTGTACTCATTTACACTGATGAACCGCCAAGAGGGGTTGTGCTGGGAGCTCAAAAGCCCAACAGCAGGACCAGCTGCTCTTCATTAGCGTCTTGCTGGGCAGCCTCACGGACCCCAATCTCTGGAGTGGGCAGCACACCCATTCACAGAGCCTGTGTGCAGAAACCTTTCACGGGGGCTCCTGTAGAGCCCTGAGCTCAGAACATCTCTGCAACAACTCAGTATTTTGCAACAGGTAACTTGTAAAGTTATCCACTGTTGCAAGGTGAGAGTTAAATTCCAAGAAGCGCAGAGGTTGTTCTGAGCGTCTGATGCCCTGCAGCCTGAGGATTTGGTGGGTAGGGATTTCTTGATTTTGTGTTTGCGGTGGTCGGTCGGTTGGTTGGGTCTGTGTTTTGTTATTTTAACTACCACCAGAGCTCTGCCTGAACCCTGGTACAACTCGACCCTTCTGGTTTGGGTAGGCATCCAAAAATCACAAATGCTCTTAAAATAGTGCTCTGTAGTATGTGGTAACTCGGGGTGGAAGACGTCCTGTCATAAAGGGTCTCCTCACCCGAGGTCCTGCAAGAGCGTTTGGGTGTCGGGAACTCCCAGGTTCCAAACCCGGGGGATGGATTTAGGTTGGAGGAGGAGGAACACTCGCTGCTTCTCTGCCACACGTCAAGTGGAAACAGTAAGAAGACCTGTTCAAACAGAGTAGTTGCCTTAGAACGGGAGGCAGCAGAGATGCATATTTATGTATTTTTCAAGGTCTGTCCTGAAATGAGTTAAGTTCTTGTTGTCTTCATTACTTTGATTAATGCTGTTCTCGAGACCCCCACAGAGCTTCTGTGGAGAGTGCTCGTTGATGGTTGGACTAGACGATCTTAAAGGTCCCTTCCAACCTAGACAATTCTATGATTCTTTAAAAAAACCTCAGTTGCGTGGTTTTTTTTTTCTCATGCTACAGGAGTCTGTGGAGCTTCCTCTCACCCACCCCGAGTATTACGAAGAGATGGGTATAAAGCCACCCAAAGGCGTCATTCTGTACGGCCCACCCGGCACAGGTATCTTGCGGTGCACTGACAGCCCTGCTGACCTCACACGGAAAAATAAATTATGTTTAGTTCATACTGAGCTATTGCCAGCTCTGCCACGAATCTCATACGACACTTTTGTTAAAGCACTTTCTTCTTTTTCTTCTTTTTTTCTTTCGTTTATCCCCTGCAAACTAATAACAGTTTTTCTTTCCAACTGAAAACAGGTAAAACTTTACTGGCCAAAGCAGTGGCAAACCAGACCTCAGCGACCTTCCTGAGAGTGGTTGGTTCAGAACTTATCCAGAAATACTTGGGGGACGGTCCCAAGCTCGTGCGTGAGCTGTTCCGTGTGGCGGAAGAGCACGCTCCCTCCATCGTCTTCATTGACGAAATCGATGCCATCGGTACAAAGAGGTACAGTATTCCTGCTCCCACCTCACACACGAGTGTTGCCGGGGACAAGAAAAGGTTGACTAGAAACACTGCTCTTGCAACCATATTGATGCTCAGTTTCTTAGCTCTGCTACCATTTTCATAATACTCTTTTTTAACAAGTAAAACTTCATAGAATCATAGAATTGTCCAGGTTGGAAGGGACCTTTCAGATCATCTCGTCCAACCACCAACCTAACTCTGATAAAAACCCATCACTAACCCACGTCTCTAAGCACTATGTCAACCCGTCTTTTGAACACCTCCAGGGATGGTGCCTCAACCACTTCCCTGGGCAGCCCATTCCAATGCTCAATAACCCTTGCAGTGTCAACATTTTTCCCAATATCCATCCTAAACCTCTCCTGGTGCAACTTGAGGCCGTTTCCTCTTGTCCCGTGGCCTGTGACTTGGGAGAAGAGACCGACCCCCCCCGGCTACCCCCTCCTTTCAGGGAGTTGCAGAGCGCGATAAGGTCTCCCCTCAGCCTCCTTTTCTCCAGGCTGAACAACCCCAGCTCCCTCAGCCTCTCCCCATAAGACTTGTTCCCCAGACCCCTCACCAGCTTCGTTGTCCTTCTCTGGACTTCAGATGACTTGTTTGAAATTACAAGATGTCCCAGCCTTTTCATATTAAGTAGATGTGACCAGAGACTGAGCCTCTGTTCTCTTGCTCCCTGGGAGCACCCTGTGATGGAGTACCTTACATGGAAAGAGGCACAGTGTACCAGTTCACCTGGTATCCTTTAAGTGCAAATCCAAATATACGGTAATTGGCTTTAGTGATTCAACATAAAAGCAGCGTACTTAATCCAGAATGTACCCATTTATTGGAATGTTTTTTGAAATAAATAAAAAGCTGCTCATACGCGTTACTGTGCAGCTCCTGCCTGAAGCTCCAGGGTGAGGCAGCTTCGACATAAAAGGATTGGGGTGATGGTGAAGCGCGTTGCTCATGGAATTCTTCAGAAATACTGCGTTGCTTCCAATTGTTCCTGAACATGGGTGGACCATTCTGGGTGGAGATGCCCTGGTCAGAGATCAGCAAAATAAAACAGCTGAGCCACAAAGCAGAGAAAAGCAGCTGCTGGTGCCTGTGCTTCAGGAAAGGGCAGAGTTAGAGCAGGACCCGTTAGAAGGGCTGAGGGGCCTACAGTGATAAATAACTGCCTGCCCAAGGAGGAGCTCCCACGTGGAAAAATCAGTGACAACCTGTATTTTCTACAAAGTGGATGGATGTGCTTTTAAGAATTAGAGGTTTTTTCCTTTTTATTTGTTAATTTTTTTAGGGGGGAAAAGAGATTTCCAAATACTAACAAACATTGGAAAAAAGACCGATTTGTTTGAGGTGACTGCTGTCCCCTTCCCCAGCTGCAGGGACAGTTCAGGGTCCCTTTACTTTCCTCCACGTCACAGTCCCGTTCTGAAAACCTGCTTTTTGTTTCCGATGGGTGAACGTTAAATTTAAAGCAAAAACCTGTTAACGGCCATTTAAAAACCGAAACCACCACTGTGTTATTTTGTTTCTATGTTGATGGCAGTTGTGGGAAGTATGTTCTTAAATTTGCGTATCGTTTTCTTAAAGGTATGACTCCAATTCGGGTGGCGAGAGAGAGATCCAGCGCACCATGCTGGAGCTGCTGAACCAGCTGGATGGGTTTGACTCCCGGGGGGATGTGAAAGTTATCATGGCCACCAACAGAATAGAAACACTGGACCCCGCTCTCATTAGGCCAGGTAAGAGCAGCCTTCCCGCTGCCTGTGCTTAAGGCATTTTTCCTGGGAAAGGAGGTGTCGTAACTTGACAAACAGGGGCTGGTGAAAAGAACGCAAGTCACTGCTTTGTCTTCATCCACCATCTTGTCTGTTAAAACCAGAAGCCATTCACAAGCTTCCAAACGGGAGAAAAAATAGTGGAAGAGAAGAAATGTCTTAATTCCTCTTACAGTGTATACTGTTCCTCTGGATTAAGATGTCACAGCTACTTTATGTTGCTGTAAAGGCAGGCTGTAGTGTTTGCAGGGATCCGTGGGGTGTCGGGCTGTTCCGCTCCTGCTCCGTCAGTAAGAACTGAAGCCTGAATGAGGAGAGCCTGGATTGTGATGGTGGGAAACCAGGGTGCTCCTCTCCCCACCTGCTGTCACCTGGGGGATGAGCCACTCAGAAGTAATACCTTTTTTTTTCACTTCTGTATCACGTGATGAGTCAAGAGCTTGAACAGGCACAAGTAGTATTTTTAAATGTACCAAAACGTAACACATCTGTGGGGTGTGGTAAATCAGAAGTCAGAAAGCAACACAGAGATCAAAGGAATAAGGTAAGCCTCCTGTTTGTGTCCTCTAAATCGTAAGGATTGAAGAGGTTTTGGAGATATTTCTTGTAAAGTAATAGGGGTAAGAGGGAGAGCAAAGATCATTGAAGACGAATTTGTCAAAGAACTACTCTGAACAGTCACTAGACTGGAGTTTAGAAAGGAAACACCTTCATGGTATGAAGTTCCTGAGGTGTGTTTGGGTTTTCAAAAGGTCTGGTTTTGTGACCTCCTTAGTCCTGCCTTATCCCTCCCAGTCAACCAGGTGCTGTTGGAGCACAGGGGAAAAACACTGTTCCAGTATTAAAAGACAAGCAAAGATGATCTAAAACGTTGTTGGAAGGAAACTTTCTACACCTGTTGGGTACTTAAATTATAACCATTGCGTGAGCAACAAAGGCACTTGCAGCAGCTCGGTGGACTGATTCACCGTTGTGTGCGATAGGCTGGAATATCCTACATGGTGCCACCAACCCTTATTTTTAGAAAAGGTACTGTAAAAAATCAAGAAAAACAGAAGTGATCCAGGGATGGAAAGTATGTTCAAAAAGATCGCTCATTGAAGTTGGAACAATGAGTATCAGAACATCCAAAGTCCCTACTAACGTAAAGGAAATGTGGTGGGGACTCAGAACAGAACATCTTATGCAAAACCTTCCTTCTTCAGTTACATTTTGGTTTTTGGGGTGTTTTTAGGAGGCTGGTTATACTGGAAGTTCTTCAAGTTGCTACAGTGATTATTTTGCGTGTATGTATGTGGCAGAAAATTAAACTTCAGAGCTAAATGTCAGCTCAGAGTAGAATAAATTTATAACAAGAAGGTAACTATTTCATTAATACTTTTCTGTGCTGGGACATGTTGCCTTTTTTATATTTGTACGTGGCTCGAGGAAGCTGTGGTTTTTCACGTTTCGCAGGTGGGATGTCTCTCACCTGCACTGACACAGACTTTCACAGGGTCCTTCAGCTCCAGTAGCTTCCTGTTCACTGCAGACAGAATAGTCCAGTCTCATTGTCTACTCAGAGACGTGACTGATGGTGGTGTGAGGAATCCGGTACCCCCAGCCTAACCCTGAGACCTTCTCCCTGCTCTGTTCCCAGCAGCTGTGTCTCAAAACCCTAAGACTGAGCTTTTCTCTTGCACAGGACGCATCGATAGGAAAATTGAGTTCCCTCTACCTGACGAAAAGACCAAGAAACGGATCTTTCAGATTCACACGAGCAGGATGACGCTGGCAGATGATGTGACTTTGGATGACCTCATTATGGCAAAAGATGATCTCAGCGGTGCAGACATCAAGGTGAGTTGCACATCACCGTTGTTAGACCTCAAAACTCAAAGCAAGTCTCTTTTTTTTTTTTTTTATTGCATCCACAAAACATTGTGTTGAAAGTGTTCTTGAGTTATCTGTGGTGACATCACTGAGGGACAGCTTTATCCGGCCGGTTCTACGTGCTGAACAGCCCCAAACTTCACAATGTACATCGTGTTACTGCTCTTCACTTCTGCTGCCAAGCCCACGGGAGCAGTGTGAAGGGGCAGCTGTCTTCCGAGGGACAGACAGTAATGTTGTGGCTCGCTCTCTTGCAGGCCATTTGTACAGAAGCTGGATTGATGGCTTTGAGGGAACGGCGCATGAAAGTCACAAATGAAGACTTCAAAAAGTCCAAAGAGAATGTTCTCTATAAGAAGCAGGAGGGAACCCCCGAGGGACTGTACCTTTAAGTCACCCATCTCTTTGGGGACCGTCAGGAACTCTTTTGGTGTCGATGACAGCTTTGTGTAAAACCACCCGGTCTGGCTAATTTTCATTCTTGAAGAGGTTAAATCCTGGTGGGTTGTGGTTTTTCAGTCAGTGTAACACTTCATTTCCCAATAAAGCTTTTATTTGAACTGAACTGTCTTGATGCCAAAGACCTGCTATTGACGTGGAACTGTCTATTGCTTTAGTCAGATTTATTTCCAAGGAAGGGTGCTGGTGCCCCAGGAGTCCTTTTCTCCGTGACCCACACGCTGCTGGTGAGACATGGCAGGCTCCCCGCTCACCAGTGCTCCTCAGGTGAGTCAGTGGTTTACAACTCCTGTCTAATTGCTGATGTTCTTCAAGTGATTACCTTTCTGTATCTCTTTGAAGGGGTTAAGTAATGAGGAGAAAGGACACAGACATTAGTCAAACGTGACCTAAGTCACCTATAAGTAAAAAATTAATGAAAACCACACAATCTTAAGTAACAGTCAGATACACTTTAAAAGTAGCCAGCTGTATCTAGTATGTGGTGGAGAAGAAAGTGAGGTGAACACTCACTAGTATTCTTAGTTTAAAGATCTAAAGGTGTTTGGTTAAAGGTACTTGTAACACCAAAGAGTTTATGAATTGTTTTTCCCAAAAGTTACAGTTCATTATATAAAGACGCGTCCTTTGCTCCACGTTAGAGAATGTCTTTAGGAGGAAGCAGCACAGCAGGCTGGAGGAAGCGTCCAGGCCCAGGCCCAGACCAGCAGAGGGTTGCTGTTTGTCTCGCTGTGACCCTGTGGAGATGTTCCAACTGCAGGTCACCCGCTTGCTGTCCTGCAGCATAACCCTAGAATGAGTTCTCCCAGACGCAGCCCTCTGGGAGCTCGGGTTCTCTTTTGCCAAGCTGTAGCGATGCCTGCACGGCTTGTTAAGTACTCTGGGTAGGGTAATTAATTCCCAAATGTCTGTGCGATTTTTAAGGTTTACATAAAGTTCCATACACAGAGCACAGTCGAGCAACGTGCAGTCCTTGTTCTGGAAACCTTCTGCAGGAGCAGATGCTGGCCAGTAACAGCTGCTGGAGTTCAACACGGAGTGAATCCCTTCCTGAGCTGCCAGTGCTGTAACAACAATGGTGGCAGCAAGGCCAAGAGAGAGGGGTTTTCTGTGTAAAAATGATGTGGTTCATTGTTAAAAACAAACCCTAGAGCTGAACAGTCTCATCTATTTAATCTGGATGACAGGAACCCTGCAAGAGACTTGGTTTTCTCATCTGGCAATAGAAAAACAAGCAGCAGTGGTTTATTACCCATTCTTATAACCCTCAACAGCAGGGTCACTAAACAGTCCTTCACAGATTGCAGCATATTCTGTCTTATAAAATAAATATATAATGTAACTATGTATGTAAATTGTTCCCTTATCTCATATTACTTCTCTAGGAGCTTGCCTAAAGACTCTTGGAACAGAAGCTACTAATTAAAGAGTCCTTTTTTGACAACTCTACCTTCTTTGGTGAGGATTAAATACAGAACAGACCTCTGCTGCTCTTAAGATGATTGCCTGTATTTGGGGCAAAAGACAGTAACCAATCACAAAACCTTGATTAAAAATTAGCTGCTTAGAGATGTATTATGGATACACCTTCGTTTTTAATACACTCACAGTTCTATTAAATTAAGAAATAAAAAATAAATCAAGCTCCTTTTGAATTCTCAAGTATTCAGATATATTTTTCATAAATATTTGTATTAAAATGCTCATCTGTCAAAACATACAAATACAAGTCCAAAATAGGTGGCTGCTCAAGCAGAGATTTAGCTGTTGCCCACAGGTCACGTACAGCCATAATGAGTGTTTGACTCGGTGGTTATATATACACACGCACACATACCAAGCTGAAGGAAATTACTGGAGTCTGCCAACTGGAGACCAGCGAAGCATCCCTTTGGCAGATGTTTATTTCCTGTGCTGCTCACCAAACCATAGTTGGCATGTCCCGAAATCTCTACTGAACTCCACGGAACGTAATTTCAAACAATAGAAGAAGAAATGTGGGCAACATTCAACAGGAGGCTATTTATAAGAGGGCATCCTTCTGTGGGAGCCAGCAGTACTTCAGGGAAAGAGACGCATTTTTGTGGGCGAAATGGAGTACTTGATTCCAGCTGGTAGAACTCCATTTTGATAGCAATTTATATAAAACCTTAGAAAAAAACCAAACTTAAAAAACCCCCAAACTTAAAAGGAAAAAAGTACACAGTACCCAAGACCCAACAGAGTTCCTCTTTGAAAAGAGACAGGTCGAACTGCTAGTGTTTGAACCAGCTTCTTTACTTTCTCCAATCATCTACAGTCTTCTTTTAAACTTCTAATAGCAGATCCAGCTCTTCCATAGGTACCCGCACCCTCAGCTCTTTCTCAGTCATTAGATCAAGTGTCTCTTGCAGATGATCAGGGAAGTACTCTATGGCATCCAGATAGAGCACCTGGAGAGACAGAGAGCAAGCAAAAACACCGCATGAAGTATGGAGATACGCAAACAACTCTGTAGCAAGAACATAAGAAATACCATACGCTTCTTTAAAAGAATGCAAATGGAATAAATTCTTCTACAGTGACAGCAATACACAGGTTTAATCAAGTCTTTTCCAACTCTTACTAAATAATGTTATTCCGAAAGATAAAACGTAGGCAAAAGATGAAAAGCAGTACTGGAGCATTTGCAGCACATACAGACATTACCCGAGGAGCTGCAGGTGTCCCTGAATAATTTCTTAAGCTATTAATTAAACACATTTTTATTTGCCTATATATTTCTGCTACTACCACGCTCACGATAAAACATGGTTTGAAAGACACAATCACTTCTAGATCACATAGAGAGGACTTTATGATCTCCTCGCCTCGTGCAACGCAACACTGTTCTGTCCTGAACCCCACACAGCACTCACCACGACGTTTGTTTCCAGTTCAGACGCATCTCTTCTTTGCAGAAAATCTGATGGTGCTTCTCCTTCAGAAATCTCTCCTTCCATTTGCATATAACTCATTACAACCACTACTAAATTCTAACCTTTTTTTTAAATACAGAACTTCAAAATTTAAGATTATGATGACAGGTTTGTATTTTTTTCTGTGCTTACCTTTGCCCAAGGACAGTTTTGAAGGGCTTTATAAAACAATCCTTTACTTTTTTCTTTTTTTTCTAGTGAAGCCTGAGTGAGAAAAAAAAAAAACACACCAGAATGTTCACACTTAGTGCAGTAATGGCTCGAATAAGAAAACAATTCTCTCTGAGACAAAGAAATTACTGCTGAAAAGCTCAGTGTTCCTCTGCTGAGGAATCCTTATTACTGTATATTGTGGTAGCTCCGTGCAGGATCAGCAAGAGCAGGGCTGCTCAGAACCACATCCTGTTGGGTTTTGAGTATCTCCACAGATGGAATCTCCACAACCTCTGGACAACCTGTTCCAGTGTTTCATCACCCTCACAGTAAATAAAACCCAAACCTTTTTCTTATGTTTAAATGGAATTTTCTGTATTTCAAGATGTGACCCCTGCCTCTTGTCACTAGGCAGCATTGAGAAGAGCCTGGCTCTGTCTTCACTGCCTCAGACGAGGTGATATATACATTGACATATCTTCCAGGTGCCTTCACTTCTCCAGGCTGAAAAAGCACAAGCCTCCCAGTCTCTCCCTGTACAACACCTGCTCCAACCCCCTAATCACCTTCATGGCTCTTGGCTATTCAAAGACAAGCCAAGAGCAGAATTTGGTACATCAGCCACTCTTCATTTTCTACCATCTGCAAACCGGCTGAGGGTACACTCTCTCATCGTCCAGATCATTAATGAAGATGTTAAAGGGCACACTGGTCCCTGTATCAGTCACTGGGGTACAGCACCAGTAGCTGGCCTGCAGTAGGAGTTCATCCTGCTATTACAGCCCTTTGAGCCTGATTTCAGCCCACCTCGCTGGCCGCTCACCCAATCCCTGCTTCACCAGCTTGTCTGCGAGGATGTTACGGGAGGCAGTGGGAAAGGCTTGGTAAAGTTGAGATAAACAACATCCACTGCTGTCCCCTCATCCACTGCGCTGTCATCTCCTCGCAGAAGGCTACCAGATTATCTTTTATGAAATCATGCTTGACTAAAGAGGAATTTAAGACAGTTTGCTTCAAAATCTATTGTATTGTAGCTGTGTTCATGAGAAATTCCAAATATGGTTAAAAAAAATAATAGAACTGATACTCTCTTCTTACCAGAAAGTTCAAATACATTCTCCACAGCAACGGACAATGGGTGCCATTTTCACTTTGAATTGCGTGTTCAAACAGAGCCACAATCCGATTTGTTAACCCAGTTTCAGGAATAGTAGAATGTATTTCGCCAACATCTGCCCTGAAACACAGAGGAAAAAAGAAACCACAATCCCTTAAGCCCAAGCAAAAGGACCACATTCAGGTGAGGGAGGGTGAAGATCAATGTACTGTCTCTGTTCACATTGCACTGTTTAGAGCCAGGGGTTTGCATTTCGTGATAGAAACTCTGAATGTTATAAACCAGATTTTTAGCACTTGCGAATCTAATCAACACATTTCTACACAGGAAAATCAAGTTTAAAAAAAAAAAGGAGATAAATGAGGTATTTTTGTGCAATTTCTTTTAGCATTTTGAAAAGTTAACCCTGTCCAAGGTTAATTTCTCTTTGAGTACAGTAATCCCCTATCATATGATCTTTAAACACTTATCTTAGTCTTCATTCAAGATCATTGAGCATTCTGAGCTTGGCATGGCAGCTCAAACTAAAGCCAGGTCCAGGTCAGCATGCTGCCTTCTGGTGCCCAGGTAAGTCTCTTCAAACTTACCCCTGCCATCTGCAAAAGACCCTATGTTGGTCTTGGATCAAGGCCTAGATTACCGTTCTGGATCTCAACCATGATTACAGTAATAATTTTCTTTTTCACCCAGTGATTCAAACCCCCTAAGTTGCAGGCATAACACAAAGGCAGGCACATATTTTTCACTGAAACACCGATTTCTATCTACAGCTGACAGAGACCGGATTATTTTTGATGCCTGAGCTTGAAGAAACAGCCTGTAGCAGTCATGTTAATGTTACTTCTGCCTGTGTGCACTCCCTTACCTGCCAGCTCGTTCCACTCGCCCTTAACACTCACTCCTAACTTGCCTCTTTTTTCAAGGGTCTCCGAGGTCATGTGTTACCTTATCTTAACCTTTGCCATGAGGCAAAATGGTGTAATCTCTTTGCACGGAGTCAGACTTTTGAAGCATCATACCTCACACTGACTTACACACACTACTATTTTACCCTTCATGTTCATTTCTTTAAATGAATTCAATGTGCTTAAACAAGCAGAAATACAAAACAGAATAGGAAAGAGTCACCCATAGTACAGACATTTTCTTAGATTGTCACAACATAAAGCATTAGCTTCATGCACGACCGACAAGCCATTTCTCTGTCTGTTGCAGTAGTTCAGCTCTGTTCTTGCAACATCCAACTTGTCCCTATAGAAATATAACCTATAGGAAAGGCTATGCCAGCTGGGAACAATCTGGAAAGGAACTAGATGTCACAGAGAAAATCATCATTCTGGAAATTTTAACATCAGCTTCCAGTAACAATAATGAAAACCTATCATGGTGTCAGTCTGTAATTAACAGTAAATCAAATTACAATCCTCCTTTACATTTGGTGGCTGTTGAATTCTTATTACGGATTTAGGATGACATACACTGACAGCTCAGGAATGTCACTATCGCATACCCATGCCTGTTGCCAGACTGGGGCATTCAAAGCAGCGGCTGCACCGTCACTTTAAAGTACTGATAATTCTGTAATTTCACCAAGTGTGACTGTTGCAAGCTCACAGCTATGTAAAGCTTCCAGATAAAGTTTTCCTAGAAATCTCTGTTGCTATGTGCAGACACAAAGAACTGAGCTGCCAATGTTACTAGAGATCCGTAGGTAGCTGTAGATAGGTATCTCCAAGTAACAGTTAGACGACAGTTAGAGACTAAGCTTTAAGAAGGAACACGTACCTCTGTTCCTCACATCTCCTACCCTTGCCTCCTTTCCCAGCTGCAAAAAAAAATCTGAGCCTAGACCACGCTGCAAGTTCAGGAAATTTCCAGCCTTTTCTACCTAGCAACAGCCCTGTATGGAAACTAAACTCTCAAGTGCTCACTATGGAAACAGATCTGCCACGCGAAGAACTGTCTTCTGGGATCCAGGAGTAGTAGGACAGTGAGCTCGGCCAGAAACAGCAGCTTAGCTCTGTGTTACGCTCCCTATTGCTCTAGTATCAAAAGGCAGCAGTTTCCCAGCTCACAGTGTTTACCTTGGCCATCTAAGCAGGCTCTTAGTTATTTGAAAATTGTTTAAAGAAATGTGGACCGTCTTGATGTCAGTAGCAAGCAGTCAAACAGAAAGCAACACCCAAGCTGATCGAGTAGAAAGGACGTGAGATGATCACCTAAATCTTTAATTCTACTCAGGATTCTGCCACAGTCCTGAACAAATAACCCTCCCCTGCTACAGCTTCTTCGTCTGCAAAACAAGAACTACGACAGCATTTTCTCTCCTCTGTTAAGTGATGAGAGAGATCAAAAAAAAGCATAATCATAAGGAGCTGCAAGATATTACCTCTGGACATTCTCAATGAGTTTTTTCCTCATCTGCTCCGCTCGGATTGCAAACAGCCACGGCTCTAAGGAGTTAGTAGACCTTGTGACACCATCAAAAAACCTTCGTGCTTTGCTAGCACTGTGAGACTTCCTTTGGATGTGGATATATGACCTCCAAAGAGACTGGTTGCTAGGATACCGTTTCAGAGCCTCCGTTAGTGCCTCTCGCAGAGGATTCAAAGGATAAACACTAATTTTCATGTGGAATCTGAGTAAATTTGTATGCAGCAGTGTGACAGCTTCAAGAGCAGTGGGAAAATTTTGAATGCCAAAATTCTCTCCACCATTTTCACATTTCTGCGGACCAGGAGCTTCAAGTTTTTCTGAAGTCTGTGCATATATTAATACTGCAGCATCAATCCCAACAGTCAAATACTGGAACAGCGCGTAACAACCAACCAAGTTCACCAGCTGATCAGCATCGTTGACCCGATCCTGATCGCAACCTGCTGTTTTACTTAAATAATCTTGCAGTGCATGCTCATATGTTTTACGAGCTTTCAAGACATTCACAGATAATACTTGTCCACTATAGGGCACGTATGGTCCGCTTTCAGCCAATTTGGTCAATATATGAACAGCACGTGACGTAACTGCTCCTTCTAGACTTTCCAGTAGTTCCACTTCCAGCTGAGCGTAAAGCAGAGCCAGGCTGCAGAGCTGGGGACTCTTCAGTCCTCCCGTCCCTGCCGTGCAAAGAGCTGTGTCAAATACCTTCCTGGCATCATCGATGTTACCCAGAAGCCATTCCAGGTAGGCGTACAGTTTCCAGAGAGAAAGATCGTTGCGGTTGTCAGGTGCCTTAAGGAGATTCTTGGCCAATTTTTTACTCTTCCTCCCCTGTGCTTTCAGCTTCTTCTTCTTTTTCCTTTGGAGGCACTGAAGGACCTGCGGAGGAGAATGAACAGAACAAATTTTGAGAGGGATAGGAAAAGAAAGGAAAAAAAAACCCTCACAGCATTTTATTACTCTGTGTGTTTTCACATTCTTCTATATTTCACCACCAGCTAGATCTGTTGCTACCGAGTACTGTAAATTGTCACAACTGCCTGTTGTCAGCTCCCTCCAACATAGCCAAATTACAAAGTCTTATCATTCTTACTCCTGCCACCAAGGAGTATCAAATTTCACTCTTTTAAAAAGGCCAACTGTTAAAATAAAGACCTGCTAATCTGTAATGCTTGAGAAAAGGAAAATAAATTATCCTGTCTGGCCAGATGCAGCTTATAACCAGCATAATTAAACCTCCAAGTAGCTTTTCAGAGTGGGGAACATGCTGATAAACAAACGTAGAGATTGGATGGGAAAATTACAGGATCTTCTGTTCAGGTAGTGTTTGGGTAAAAGACATGGAACTTCCCCATAAAGAAACACAACACTAAACTTTCTGAAGTATTAAGAAGCCTGGACTCTCATCCTTCTGTGGGCATGCATGAGAGCATAAATAAATCCATATTCAAGCAATAAGGTGTTATTTTCTTCGATAACACTAGAAATGTAACTTATATAGGAAGTAGTAAGTTTCTCAGTGAGGTGCTCACTCATGGTATTGGGGATTGTGCACTTTGTAGAATAGTTTGGGAAAAGTACTTGTCTGACTCGCTTTGCCTCGTAAAAAAATCCCTTGCATCTATTTCTGTCTACCTACAACATACCATATAATAACAAAAAAACCTTTGTTATATGTATGCTAGAGTGTAACATACTGAAGGAAAGGGTTTGGGCTTTTTTTTACCCCCAGTGCAATCTTAAACGGCATTTCCTGATTTGAATACTTAGTCCTACAAGACTCAATTTTCATCAGTATTTATTTTAAATAATATAAACACTAATACACAAGGAAGCCACACATCACCACAGTGATTATACGCAGATTCCTCATTACCTTAGATATTTCATACTGTAACCAACAAATGGACAGGTTAGATTTTTCCTTTCCTGAAAAGAGCAGGAATAGAACATGAAAAACATTCTGTATGAATTCCTCTCCTTCTTTATAGTGGCCTATGTGATGTCTCCCTCGCAGCATCGTGTCCATATGACCAATACTGCTGAATCCAGAAAGTGGAAAATGAACACAAGTCAGTGGCTTTTCATCAGAAAGCACACTGTCAAAGACGTTATTTTCATCCATGGCAATATAGAGGTTGGCAGGAAAGAGTTTGCTTGTACATGGAACTCCCAGGAACTGCAAAAACGAGTACAGTAGTTGGCGCTGAAGATCTGGATTAGAAAGACGGATTAAAGATGGTCCAAGATCATCAAATAATACCTAAAAGAAATGCAAATTAAAACAAGCTCTGTTAATTTATGCAATCAAATAAAATCAGCATTTATGTAATTGAAAAACCTTTTCAGGTCAATAGAGATTTGTAATTACTATTAAATGCTAACAGAATACCATTCAAATTAAAACCAGACAAGTTAAACAGGCAATGCGTTTTTCCAGTCACACTGTAAATTTGCTATCAAGAGATTTCTTTGCCCTGGAGTACAAGAGATCTTCACAGAAAACCTATACAATGAAGCTCTGAAAGATACTATTGCTTAGGCCATTTAACACATTTTTATTTGAAAATCTATGTCTGGCTTGACCTATCTCCCAAGAAGGAAAAAAAAAATAATCCAACTGTCTTGAAGGCAACAAATCCATTGTTTATTTAATGCATGTATCTCCTTAAACACGGATTTCTGTGACATTTCCACATACAGACAAGAGAAGTCACAGAACAGCAAAGACAGACTATTTGCCTACAGCCCTTCCAAGGTTTACCATAAGCTTCCCATGGATTTCAGCAGTCTCAGCAAAAAACCTCAGGTAAATTTTGAATTCCAAACAAAGAAAATAATTTTTTCCCAATGAAGAAAAGGATTCTGAAATATCCATTGGCAACAAATTCAAATGAAAGAATAATTCATCTTATCATCTCCCCGTGTTTTATTATATCACAGTGACCTGTCTTTCTGGATCATCACAATCTTCTTCAGTTTCCTTTGGCCTCCACGGTAACCAATGCCTTGCTTCACGAGAATATTCAATATCCAACCAAATGTGCCACTTGGGGAGAGTTTTATCCTTTATTTCTTGATCTTCATCTATCTCTTCTTCATCATCGTCATCATCTAAAACCAAATCAAGACACACCCCCCGCCCCAAAATTATTAAAGAAAAATGAATCCACCAAATCCAAAGACCGGACTTGACATACAATTTAACTACTTTAAAAATGTAAGCAAACACTGTGTTAATAAAATAGACACAAGACAAAGCTCCAAATTTCCATGTCACAGTTCTGGGTTTTGACATCAACTCTGGGAGAGTAGGAGGTTTCCAAACTTCTCAAACCAGTGAATCAGTGTCAGCACTCAAGCTTTCTCATAGAGGAGAAAATAAAACACTGACAGGTTGTGAACCACGTTTATCAACAGCAGTTTACAAGCAACAGCCAAGAGTCAAGCATCTTTTTGTGCAAATTAGGTTCTTCACTTCATACCTCGGCATACAACCTGAAATGTGCTCTATCAATACTCATGTGCTTAAAACATGTTGAGAAAATCACTGTAAGTAACAAGTAATATGTAATGTTAAACATCGTAAATCAAGCTTTGCAATGTTGCTTTAAAATAGCTGGCATTTTCAACATTTTAATTAATGTGCAATTAAAACAACTAACGTAGTTAAGTACATGCAAAGAGAAGTATGTGTATGAGTAGACAAGGCGGGGACTAAGCAGCAGGGAGGTGCGTCTTCTGCATCCCTGCTCACCCAGAAGCACTCCAGCCAAGCAAAGATGCAATTCCTTTGTTTTCTGCATCACAAAGAGTACGGAAAGGTTTTCTTCCTAGTTCTACTATTTATTTGCTATAAGAAACTGAAATCTGATTCTAGAAACAGAATCATTAAGCTAGGAAACCTTGAGGCAACCAGCATCTAATACTGTAATTCTACCTGGTCTACCAATATGATGAAAGGGTCTTAAGGGAAGTAGCCTCCTTCCCCCTTATACGGGCACAAGTCTCAACAAAGTACTCACACCTTTAGCCTTTTCCAAACAGAGTGGAGGATATGCCATCCTCTCCCTCAATTCTCATTCCTAGGAAGGACAACACTATTCCATAAACAATACCATACATAGAATACTCAACACCTGCTTTTCCCTGTGGAGTGTGACATAATTGATCCTAATCTTGGTAAATATTTCTTTTAATTTGTATGCAAAAACATGAGAAGAAACAGCTTGGATCATTCTAACCAAAATGTTTGGAAGCACACGTGGGCACACAACTACACATATCGACATAGACATACCAGGCTTCAGAGCGATCCAGCCACCCTTTTCTTGTTGGTGCATCCAGGCTTTCCAGCCTCGTGCTCCTTTTTCTCCAATTCGTGGTTCTCCACTATCCCAAAAGGGTTCAAAGAACTCCACCTGTTGTTTTGGGCAGGGGGAACCAAAAGAAAACATAGAGAAAGTCAACTTAGGTTTTCCAGACCTTATAATCACCTATCTGTGGGCAACTTCTGTAGCTAAAGACTTTGTTAGATACTGCTTAAGAATGAGCAGGAACAACTGAGTACTTCAATTAGGCCTGTGGCACAGCAGGACTCTTAGCAGCTCTTCTATGAACACAAAGATTGTCTTTAAAAGGTATTAGGCTTTAAAGAAAGCAAAAGGCTTTTGTGCCAAATGTCCTGTACAGATCCTTTAAGGATAAGGATCCAAAGTCAACAAGATGTGGCTTTCAGAAAGCAAATCTTCCCTCCTCTGCATCTTCCATGGGACACTGAAGAATTTGGCTAATGGAATCGTAATTCAGACAATCATACACTCATGGTCAAATCAAAATGTTACAGTTGGACATAAATATCACTGGACTGAGGACAAAAGGAAAAGATCAGTAGGATTTTATGTCCCAGGTTGGTCAACAACTTCAGGGCACTTTCCAGTGAATCAGAAGTGCAGGGTTCTAGCTCTGACTTTGTCACTGTCTGTATGCAATCCATCATCTTTAGATTCATCAATTCCTCCCCTGCTTTGTGTATACTTAGCTCTAATGACCGTCTTTCTCCTATTACATGTTGCTGCTGTGTACCAAACTTTGGCTTGGACATTGAGATGTGACTGTTAATGCAAATATTAACAATGAAATTTACTCTACGAAAAATCGAGCATCAACATATCAGGACATGAAGAGCTTACAGCAACTGCAAAGCCTAATTCTGCTCCTCATGAATCTATTCTTTTCTCCAAGTGAGCAAGTGAACTGTGAAAACAGTATAGAAACAAGTAACTCAAGATTGAGTCATAATGCTTCTGTAAGAGGGCAGAATGTGTGATCAGCTGTAAATCTGGCATTTTTCTTTTTTCAAGAACTGCACTTTGCAACCTAAACACTGTCCTTTTAAATTGAGGTTCCTTCTCATCCTGCTTTCTTAATAGTTTTTAAACACCACGGATAATCTTAAAAATTCATCAACAGTTTTCTGTTACAGCATCCTCTGTAATGCACAAGGATGTACACGTATTTAAACGGAAATTGTTACCTGTCCCCTTGTTGGCAGATCTTTTACACTGTCAGGTTTAAAGAAGGTGAAGTCAATCAGAGCCTGAAACAAAGACACTGCTTTCTCAGAATGGCCAGCCTGTCTCAGGAAGTGGCACTGCTGAATAAATATAGCTGGAAAGTAAAGAAGATAAAATTTAAATATTTCAAATAAATTTTGTTGCAAAGTACTTTATTACAGCCCACAAATATACAGAAGACATACATGAAGTGCTGTAGAACATAGTTTTGGAACAGTATCAAAATCCAAAACGCAGGGAGTAACTCACATAAATGCATGTCAAAATTCTCATAATTTAATTAACTTTAAGACCTCCCACTTCAAATGCATCAAACGGATGACCTTTTGTTCATGCCAAACATGCACTGTCCTTGTTGATGAATAAAAGTTATATGCGATGGTCCCAACTTTAGTTTATCCAACATCTGACAAAGTGGGCATAGACCTCTTTGAAGATGCTGCGCATTATTACAATTCACACTGGAAGTGATTAAAACAAAAATCCTTTTTGCCTAATTTTTTCATGAGATAGTTACATTGGTAGTATACCGGCAATATAACATTTTCATTCCAACTGTCATTCCCATTTTCTTTTCCTTTACATAAGTACTCAGTTTTAAGAGACATCCAGTCTATCGGCCAAAGCGTTACTGCTTGAAAGTAGAGGAGAGTCCTATCCCTTGCTCTTCAACAAATTATTTCTGTAATCATTGCCATATCCCTACTACTCACTGAACCCCAAGTCTCAGCTTAAAAAGGGAAGCAAAGCCTCCGTGTTTCTATTACTCTATTCTCAATGAGAGTCTTAAAGGAAAGAGCTGAAGAAATAATAGGTATTATAAACACCTCTACTACTAGGCAGTTCAAGGACATCTCAGAGATATTCCATCACTCCAAATTACACTCAAGTCTTAACAAAACAATGGCTGTTCAAAATTGCTTTAAATCATAATCTTCATTGGCTGGCAAAAAAACCCCAACCCACTAAATCAAGACTTAAATAATTAATTGACAGTTTTGAAAACAGTTCTTCAAGAACTACTGGCTCTTCACTAAATGCATTGGGTTTGGAGGGTTTTAAACAGAATATTAAAGTGTCTCGATACAGACATGTAACAACATAGGTCAGCATCAATTGCTTCTAAGGATCATCTTAATTTTTAATACTAAGAAGTGGCAAATGATTTACTCCTTTTACTTGTATTAAGTACACATCAAATGTGTGCACATAAAAATTTGAATTGAGCTAGAATATACAATCTACACATTTCATCTGATTTTCCTGCAAAGTCAATGATTGTTTCTGATAACAAAGACTCTGAGACTTCTGAAGATATTTAAACAACAAAAAGTATGTTTAAGTATATAACAGCATATTCCAAAGTATTTAACCAATTAAGGTACTTTTGCCATCAATTTTGGTATCCCACTGACACTGAAAAACTTGTCCTTTCCTTGTTTCTCAGCTTCAAACAGACTAACTTTGATTAAAATAGTCTGAATGTAGAGAATATCTCACCAGAACTTGCTGCCAAACTGGAAATAAAAATAAATTATAGGATAAGATTTTTCTGCATGATAAAAAAGAAAACTATATTTGAAGAAGTGCAAAGATCAGCATTTTCTTTGAGGTAAAAACTGAAAAAAAACCCCATGAATGCATACTTAATTCAGTCTGTGATGCTAAGACACTTCTGCAGCTGAACTGACCTAAAAGATAAGGATGTTTCTCCCCAACCTGCAGGTATAATTTGAAAAATAGGGCTCCCTTTTCACAGCAAAATTTGAGAATGCTTTCCTTTATTTGCTTTACATTAACAGACCCTAGTAAATTAAAAATATTATAAATTGCTACCTCAAAATTTAAGTAAATACTGATCTATAATTTTAAATCAATTTTAACCTGCT
>VXAK01013767.1:0-48223 GCA_013399435.1 Arenaria interpres | reverse complement strand
GGCAATCCCAAGCACAAATACAACCTGGGTGGACCATGGATTGAGGGCAGCCCTGAGAAGAAGAACTTGGGGATGTTGGTGGATGAGCAGCTCAACATGACTCAGCAATGCACAGTGGCAGCCCAGAAAGCCAACCACATCCTGGGCTACATCAAAACCAGCGTGGCCAGCAGGTCGAGGGAGGTGATTCTGCCCCTTTACTCTGCTATGGTGAGAGCCCACCTGCAGTACTGTGTCCAGCTCGGGAGCCCCCAACATAAGAAGGACATGGGCCTGTCCCAGCAAGTCCAGAGGAGGGCCACAAAGATGATCAAATGGCTGGAGCACCTCTCCTGTGAAGAGACAGTTGGGGTTCTTCAGCCTGGAGAAGAGAAGGCTTGGGGGAGACCTTCTAGCAGCCTTCCAGTACCTGAAGAGAGCCTACAGGAGAGATGGGGAGGGACTGTCTATCAGGGAGTGTAGGGATAGGATGAGGCATAACAGTTTTAACCTGAAAGAGGAGAGATTTGGATTAGATATAAGGAAGAAATTCTTTACTTGTGAGGGTAGTGAGACACTGGAACAGGTTGCCTGAAGAAGTTGTGGATGCCCCATCCCTGGAAGTGTCCAAGGCCAGGCTGGGTGGGGCTTTGAGCAACCTGGTCTAGTGGGAGGTGTCTCTGCCCATGGCAGCAAGGTTGGAACTAGACAATCTTTACAGTCCTTTCCAGCCCAAACCATTCTATGATTCTATGAATTTGCCATCACCGTTGGCTGATCTTAGCTCAAATAGACCAGAGAGTTCACATAGGAAATGAGTTGCCAGCACTGCTTTTGGGTATGACAACCAGCTGGGAAGAAGTCTTCATTTGCCATGCTGCTAGAAAAGTGAATATCAATTCAATACCAAAGGTCCCCGATCAAGGACACAGGCCAATTACACCATGTAATTAGATGTGCAGTTTATTACCCAGAAAACCCTCAGAGTTAGACTCACCAGAAGTACTACATGGAAAAAAAGAGTATGTGAAGATTGTTGCCCTCTGTTTGAAGCTACATAACTGTTTATACATCTTCTGTTTCTTCCTCTGTTATGACTGACTTAAACATCGGCTCTTCTCTAATACTTTTCTGTCTAAAAATTGATACTAGAGATCCTAAGAAACGATCATGAAGCATCAATGGGTCTGAGGCAACATGGAATAGCTGTGCTGCTGATTTTCTTTTTAACAAAGCAAAGGATGTGTTCAATTTAAAGAAGATTTATTTTTAATGTAAATAAGCAAATACTGTACATAATCCACACAGTTCTGGAGCTTACGGATAACAGGTTTGCACAGCACAAGCAAGGCAGCTTTGTTTCTCTTTAGAGCTCAGAAAGGCGAAGGTCAGACAAATCAGAATATGGAACATTTGGTTCCTCATTGGCCTCCCTGGTGCTTTTTCCTCTCAGTGCATTTCATTTTCTTGGCAAATGTCTGTGACATATCAGTAAGTCATTTTAACACTTCTTCATGCCCTACTATTTCAGTTTCAAGATCATTAATAAAACAGCAGCTTGGAAGGTGGCACAACAGGCATTCTAGTATGCTTGCAGGTAGGGTGGCTGTCTGATTTTTTTTTTCCCAGCTATTAGCATAGCCAGACCTCAGCCTCATAAATAAACAGCACATAGTCTACAGAGAGTTTCATATGAAAAAAAAAAATATGCACAGTATGCTTTTCACTGACTGGCTATGTGCTATTGAACCGTCTATTAGAGAAACTTTACCCTGGAAATTCAGGCCTTATAATATTAAAGTTTTAAAATGAAACCCCCTCAGGCTAGCCCAGCATAAACAATTAGTTGCTCCCTGTTAAACTCCATATCCATAACAGCCCATTTTGAATGTTTCATAAGGTACACTAAGGGACATCATTAGTATGTGAATTTCTTTTAGAAAGATCACAATGAGGGCTTTAGGAAGAGAATGCACATATCCAGGGAAGATTGGCAGACAGAACGTTGCAAGCTGCTCGTGCTGAGTCGATTTAGAATCATGTGAAAGCATTTGAGCCATTTAACTCTATTTCTTTTGATCCTCAAATCTCTGCCTTCACAAAATCTTATGAGTACAGTTTTCTAAACCCAATTTAATATCCTATCTTGATATTCCCTACTGGGTCTCTGGATTATTTCTTTAACTGTTTTTTCTTCTTTTCTATTTTCCTTTTTAAACTTTTATGGGGTTTTTTTGTTCTAATATGAAAGCATCTGAAGTTTTTACCTTTTAACCTGTTTGCTTCTGACACAGTTCAGGGCTATCCACCATATAGTGGATTTCCTCATCTATCCTTATAGGCAAGTCTAATACTGCTTCTGATTAGCTTCATTGACTGCTGCATCCATGATGCTCTACTTGAAATAGAATGAAATTCACACCACCTCCTCATTGATTCCTAGATCAGAATCCAACTTTATAACTTGAAATCTAAAAAGAATCCACCTCCCTCCCCTCCCCCGCCAGCCCCCCCCCTCCGGCTTTATCTACATAAAGAAATTCTAGGCATCTTAACAGAAATCTATACCTACAGATAAACCCTTACTGAAATCAATAGCTGGAATTCTGATAATGCATTGAAAATAAGATGTGGTGATGAAAAAGTAAATTGAACCTTTGTTACAATTAGACTGAATTAACATCAAAGCAGGACAAATCATTTAATTTTAGCTGTGTTTCTCAGTAGGAAAGATTGCATTGGAAACAGCAGAAAAATTCAAATAGTAAAACTTATCAAGGTTTCCAAAATTCATATGCTTAATTGTCATGAGAAAAAACAGCTAGTGATTCGTCAAAGGATAGAACTGTATTGCCAATATAAATATGTTTTTCTTATTCTCCATGGACTCAGATAATCACCAAATCCACATGTAATATTTGGGGGCCATAATGTCAGAAACACTTATATCCTGGTCCATTCAGTCGGGAATGACTCCACCCAAATGCTCTGTTAGATTTTGTAACAGTACAGATGGTGCAAAGGGAAAAAATTAGTTTCTTATTAGTCACAATTCATACTTTTTCAAAGAAATCAATATGTGATGAAATTTATTGGTGCTACACAAAGATGGAAAGCTTCAGTGAGGAGCAGAGCAGAATGCAAAGCGTGAAGCCTCTCTCATGTGTGTTTTCTGTTGTGCCTATTTGTCACTAATACCCACTTTAATGATTTTGAGTTTATCTACACCATGAGAAGAACTGTAATACCAATCTAAATAGCAATTCACAGCTTTTCTTATTTTGGGTTGAAGCTTTGTGTGGACACACTTATTTCAACATAAGAGTGCCTTTACATAAATTTAGATAAATTGGAAAGGAATCAACTTTAAGCTATTTCAAAATAGGTCACTTAGACTGAAATAATAGTGTCAGCACACAGACCTAAAACAAAATAATGAAGGGTGCGAATAATAGCTGATATTTTTTATTTGGATTCTATTCAACACATAGTGTTTTATAGCAGGAGCAGCAACTATGGGTTATTTTTAAGATAACTGCACTGCTAGTAGGAAATAAAAAAAGGAAAAATTTTTTAAGAAATCCTGATACTGTAGTTTTTGTAGAGTGGTAGGTAACGCTGTTTCATAGCCTGAACCGATCACTGGATCAACAGAAAAATCTAATGTTGAAAAGAAAAGAAGGCCTGAGGGTCTGAAGTGGAAAAAGGAGATTCCTGATGTGCAGCAAAAGAAGTGCAACACAAACTCATTGCAGAGATAGGAGTAAATTATTTAGGCTTTCAGTTCCTACCAAGGTCCCTCCCTTGAAAAGTAACTGCAAAATGTATATATAAATGCTGGATCTGTCCCAAGGGGTTCAATATTAAGAAAATGTTTAGTTCAGTTATATTCAGGAGGATTATTCTCTTGTTTGTAGTTATGGCTCTGATTTGCTGAATCAGGGCCAGGAAAATCAGGATCTCTTAGAACGAAGCCTTGATTAAACTAACAGAACAATAGCAAAGATCAGTCAGGCTTGGTCTGGCTATTGATCTTATGTGCTTGTGTTTTCTTGCAATTTTAAGTGATTTTTTATTTTCTTGCAATTTCAGGTGATTTTTTTTTTAATTTCTAGTTACTGAGAACTCATTCAACTACAGTTAGAAATTCAATGTCTTACAGGTTCTCTATTAATTATTTTCAATGTAGTAATTTCAAAAATAGCTTTGTGATATTAGAATGCACTTTGTAAATTATGCCACACAGTTTCCATATTATAGAAAATTTTGGGAACACCAGGGTGCATATATTTATTCCTCTGTATGCATAGATAAAAACTGACATTTCCTAAGGGAGTGCTTCAGCCAAGGCTACCACAACGTTAAATGAGGCCACAAATTCATAATTTATTATTCCAGCTAAAAGCAAATACTTCAGCATCCAACATCAATCTATGACACTAAAAGCTAAAATTGTCTTTTAGTCAGTAAAGAGAAAGCTTATGAAAAACAAGGATTTTTGCTTTGCATTTTTTGTTGCTTTGTCAAATTTCATTATTATTTTCTTTTAAAAGTGAACGTCAAGTTAGGAAAAAATGATGGTTTTGATCTCAACTTGTGCAGCATTAACAAACCCCCCGGTAAACTGTTTTGCATGATTTATTTTACAAACATAAAAAATGACACACAATGGATTGATAGAATAAAATCTACCTCCTAACTAAGAGGCATGTGTCTAAGTAGTTTGGGGTTCGGTTTTGATTGTTTTTTTCAAATATTTTTAAATGGTTGGAATTTGTGTCCTCAAAACTGATTATACCTCAGAAAAAACTTTACTGAAAGCAACTTCTGGTTTCATCTGGAGACTGAGGAGACTTTGATATAGTAAAAACATTTAAAATGTTCTCTCTGGAAACAATCTAATTTAAGATTATCTGAGAACTGTAGAGAATAGAGAAAAACAGCTCTGAGTAGCAGAAAACAAGCAGAGAGGGAGGAAAAAACCAAACCACTCCTCAACTTCCAAAATTGCTGCTGTCCACCTATATTCATAAGTCTCAATAGCCCCAAACAGGACACTTATGATGTAGAACAGAATATTCTCAGTGCTAAAATTCAAATTAAATGCCACACTCATGCTGTAGATCTGAATGGCTCCAAGTCTTTTCAGCTCTGAAAGTAAAACTCATTTATTTGAATTTATTTGATAAGACATTCCTATAGAAGTGCTTTTTGTATTTCTGTTAGATTTAGAATAAAGAGAAAAGTAGGGAGGGGTGTGTGTGTGTGGGAATCATGGTTACTTTCCAATTGTAAAAGTAATAGCTGCTTTGAAAAAAAGTTTCCAAGGAATATATTCCCCTACTATGTAGCATATTATATTACAGGCAGGGGCAACAGCTGCTGAAGAGCAACATATCACTGGGATATTAGTGAGCTGGTTGTAAGAGAAGAAAGGATGATACTAAAGAAATGAAGTCTGCTTAAAAGTTGATACCAGGAAACAAAAGGCTAAAATGCTGCCATGAGAAACTGAAGCCTGAGACTGGAAGAAATCACCTAAATCATTGAAGCCAGTTCCTTGCAGTCACGTACATTCATTGTCTCATCCAACTTCAGCCAGCTCATGGCTATAGCTCTAAAGTAAGCTATTTGTCTATGGACTGCCACTGTAAACAGAGAGATGGGAAACTCTAGTGAGGAAGCAGTCTCAAATAAGGTAGGTCTTGGATTCCCACATTCCAAGAACTAGCACTCTAAACACATCTACATCCACTAAAACATATCTCAGCAACTTATAGATAACCCCAGGGCACTAGGAAAAAGATCAAAAAAGTACAAATGACAGAAAGTCCGTAACACAAAGAGAAAAGGAGAGAGCAGGAGTATTTCTCATATCCATATTCCTGCAATAACCAATAATTTATCAGGAGAAAACCCCAGCAGGCTCTGGGAATAGAGAATACACCACTATCTTTAGCTACTGCTCAGTTCTGGGATCCCACTTGTCAGGTACTTCAATACTGCCTGAAATAGAGAAAAATCTAGTGCTGATCAGCATATATGATATAGTAAACATATATATGTGCAGTAAAGAGATACCTGTATCAAGTACAGCATACAATAGAGTGAGTCAAATTATAGTTTTTGCTAATTGTGGGGAAACCTTGTTATAATAAAGAGAAGGAAGGAGAAGAATAGATAAATATTCAACTTGTTTGACAGGTGGGGTTTTTTTTCCTGACAAAACCAGGTAGAGCTAAGTAAAATAAGAATAACTTTCCTGGAGAAAAAAATCCATTATAACAGCACTTAAGGCTTTTTGTTCATTTTTGCCTGAAAGACAATGACAAGGTGAAATACAGGAATTCTCAGCAAAACAAAATGGTCCGTGTGAGTTATCGTATTTTGTGGTGAGATGATTGCTATGAGCAAGTTCAGCATCAAACACCATCACCTGTGACTCTGCATAGCCTGCTGGGAGCTGTGGTTCAAGAGTCTTTTGCCCCATCTCTTGGCTATAACCTGTGCCACCTTGCTCTGCTGTGAGCTATAAGACAATGAAGGTTTCCTAAACTGAACTGCCTGCCTGCATATATTGTTGCCTATATCTCTATATGACAGTTTTCAGCTGTATCATTACGTTCTATCTAAATTAAAATTAGGTGTCCACAAACGAGTTCCCACAAATGAGAAAGAAACTATTTATTTGATATCAGCTGAACAAGACTATCAGCTTTAGACTGCAATTTAATCTGTTTCATATTCTTAAGCAAAAATTTCCTGAAGATATATGACAAAACCCTGAATTGTCTGAGATATCACATTGTTGGACTCTTCCGACTGCTTCTACGGTCTTTCAAATTCCGTGGCATGTTTTAATCCACAAAGTTACAGTTATATTTAAAATACTATTAAATCCAGACAGTGTTTTCTGAGTTAAGCCTTTTCTCATTCTCAATTGCCCTTTCTTTAAAAATGAAGTCTATATCTTTCAAATTATTAACACTGTCAATATTTTCCTTTTTAGAATAAAAGTATTTTAATTTAAAAATTAGAAAAACTGTTATCAAAACTTTTTACCTCTTCTCAACTAGGTTCACAATAAAAAGAAATGTGAATAACTAAATTGATCAATTAACACTTCAAAAGGCTAAGCAGTGACAGCAATATATGTCACTCAGGCATTACCCGTTTACTAAATACAATCACAAAACCTCAACAAAGGATGAGAAAGGAAACTTTTGATTAACTGTTAAGACCTTTAACAAGTCTTTGTTTCATAATTTTTTAAACTCTAATTTTATTTTTAGCCAATCTAATTTCTCATCTTATTGAAAATAAACGAAAAAAATATAACCTTTTTTTCAGGGCAGCATACCATATTATCAGATATTTTTCATATCATCCTTAGAGACAGACAATGCTAAGCAAAGCAGCTATTTATGCTCAACTCTACAGGATCTGACTGGGATGGAGTTAATTTTCTTCTTAGCAGCTTCTCTGGTGCTGTGTTTTGGATTTGTGACCAAAGCAGTTTTGATAACACAGGGATGTTAACACTGAATGGAAGACTGAGCAAGTGTCTGTGTGGAGCTGAGCTGGCAGCTGGGGTTAACCCAAACCATCAACTAATTTTTCATCATTTTAAGCATTTTTTATTATCATTGTTTCTTAATTCTATACATTCCATGTATAACATCTGCAAAATACAGTCTAAATTAAAGTCCTACTGTATCAGGGATTAGGCAAATCTGAACAACAGGCAGAAGTTCAAAGAAAGCTAATTCATCCCATCGGAGACAGGTGTCCCAAGTTTTCAGCCCAGAGGTATACATTTTCTGCACCACTAAAAAGCCTCAAAATAGCCAAATTGTGTATGTTGCAGTAACCCAGGTTACAGTAGCAAATATATGGATAGCAATGACAGACTTCATACAGAGGAGGAAAGATCACAGACTAAGCAACCCACGTATAACAGAAAGAACTTTCGTGAGATTAGGACTATTACCTGAGATATTTTTGATTACTTTAATTCCTCATTCTCCTATATTTTTATTATTAATATATTTGAAGATGCAGACACTAAGTTGATAGTTATAATATTTTCTGGAGTTTAAAGTTTGAGCATTTTCCATTGTACCCTCAATTCTGGAAGTTCTTAACAGTTTTCCCTGTCTTTCCAAACACATACTGGCCCAGTTTTAGTATCTGAAGGTCAGTAATAGCAATCAGGAATTATACAGCTCAAGCTTACAGTGCTAGGAAATGCTAAAATATCCTTTCTCTTTCTTTCCACTTGAAGTGTCATTATGAAACATTATTTCCATGTCTTTCATTTTGTTTTAGCTTGCTATGTTCTTCTACTCACATTTTAGGGCACACTTGGATTTTCTTATACAATGATTTTGTTTAGAAAACATGCCTTCTGTTCACCAGATCTGCTACAGAAATATTTGCAATATCCTTAACTGGAGGCATTCTGCATGCAGGCAACTTTTTGTTCTTATTCATCTATTCTTCTACTCTCTCATTATTTAAAACAATGTTAGGCAAGCAGTATATTACCTCCACAATTCTGCAGCTATCCTCAGAGGTCTCCTCATCTCTTATCACTTATCTAACAACCAGCAAACAACTTCCACATGTTATTTGAACTATTACGAGCAAACACATTTCATTTGCTTAGTATAAGAACTAGAACACAAAGCACTTTATTTATTTGCCTGGTTTAAGGTATTTCACATAAATGTCAGACTTGGCATTTAGTCAGACTCTGGGGATCATGCCTACAAATTAGGTAGCCAAGAGAGACACTTAATGGGGATTTGGATTACTGAGATGAAATGTGGCCATTGGCAACAGTCCAGATTCCTAACACTTTGCAATATTCTATAAAAAAAACCCAACAACAAAACCAAACCAAACTAACCAAACAAAAGGTTTAGCTAGTTTTTTAACATGTATGGAGACAGCTCCAGGACAGCATGAACAAACCTTTGCTTTGGAATAGATTTTTCTGGTTCAACCAGGACTTGAATTTACTGTAAATGTAACTCAAGTAAATATCCCTAAGGAATCTAGGAAAAAGAAATGTTTACAGTTAAACTCTTATATTTCTTCACTATGATTTTAAAATGCCACATTCATCAAACAAAGTACTGTTTCTTCCTCAGTAATTTGGAAAGGACAGTAATGATTCAGAAAACAAACTGCTACTAGTGCTTTGGAGGGTATAAGCATGTTTTTGGATTAGTTTCATGATTTCTTCTAGATGAAGTAGATAAGACCTTGGCTTCTATAGATACCAAATTGGATATTAAATATTAAAGTTGGCAGTAATTTTGTGGCCTACTGTGGGCAATTAAACTGTGGTTCAGGTTTTGTTGACTCAGTCTCTCTACCTTTATTTACTTACATGTGATAATGTTGGTAGATGAAAACAAATCTGGAAAAAATGCCTCCTTCTGAATGAAAAAGTGGAACTAGATTTGTCTCTTTAACCTTGTTTAAACCTCAGAGGTATTTCAAAGTGGCATCAGGCTTAATCTCTTAAAATTGGTCATCAGTTTTCTGTTAATGTGTGTTACAGTGGAAAAAATGCTCTCCACAACTTATTTTTTTTAAGGGAGAGGGGAGAATGACAGCTTTACTTAAGATAGCTTTTCATTATTTAAGTCAATATAAATTCTAGTTTTTTGGCCTATTGCCTTTATGGAGGTGGGAGTCTTTTTGTTTGATCATTTTGGGTTTTTTTACTGGATCAGTCTGATATTAGGCAGTTTATATTTGAGCTACCACAGGGACTTTGTGAGTGGTGTAATTTAGATGTGTCACATCCTCATTCTCTTTCAGGTCTAGCCTAGATTTTCTATATGTATCAATTTTGTTGATGCATAGAAAGTTCCCCTTTTTGGCTTCTGATAAACTCAAAAGAAAAAAAGAGTCTTCCACTAAGTTGGCTAGAACTTATACAGTATACCAGGGCCACTCAGTTTCAGAAACCAGAAATTATTCATTTTTTCAGCAATGGGTAACAAGCATTTTGTTATTTGTTATTTCAGAAATATTTCAGAATATTTTCTTTCACAAGTAATTTTATATATACATTTTGAGTTATATTCTAGGACAGAAACAAATTTGACATATGGAATCTCTATATCATACATCTAGACCTCATTATTTTATGATCATATGTGTATGAATATTTAGGATTTCAGAGGTTGTTTGCTTAAGCAAGAAAGTTTTTCTAAGCTTTCCACAAATATCTCAATATTTGAGAGAAGAAAGGACAGGTACCACCTAGCAGGGAATACTCTGTAAGTCCAGGCCCTCTTGTGCCTTATGGCATGTTCATATAGCTCTGCCAACTGTTTTACAATGAGGCACTTTTGCATTGATCTAATGACATCCATAAAGGGAGTTGTTCCCTTATAACTACATAATTACTAAAAATCACACTGCTAACCACCGTTGTTATACTAATACAGAATCAATAAGCGGGCAGGGTCTACTGAAGCATGAGGCTGCATTTAGATGTGGTCTTTGGGCATAGATGAGTCAAAATAAAAGAAAAGCATTCCCATCCTATTCTCACCACTCCCTTACTTCTTCAAGAAAAATAACCACCCATCAAATGTGCTAGAAAAAAATCCATGTGTGGCATGTTTGACGCCTCATCAAAATGATAAAAATGAAAACCCACCGACACTGAGACTCTAGTATCAAGAGTGACTGCTCTTCTCCATCATTTTGCCATAAGGAGATTGAAGCATAGTTTTGCAGGCAGGTCTAAGGAAACAGTAATCCCCAGATAGGGTGGAGTGGTGATCAGACATCTCAGTCCAACTCAGGTGCCACCTGTGCAGTATCTCTGACCACGGCCTGAGTGTGTGCTTATCCTCCAGCTACTGATACAGGTGAAACTTCTAAGAATTATTTGGCTTTCTTCAAACTAGACAGGTGAGATCCCAGTAGCTGTGGATCCTTGATAACTGGAACCTAAAACAGCACCCAAGTATGGTATGAGTGGGAATTACACTTCTTATGGACAACTGTCAAAACATTTCCTAAGAGGGACTACTTCATACCATCTCCTGCATAATTTTGGACTTTGTCAGTCCCTGGAAGACTTTGAAAAGCAGCTGCTCCAGATAGTGTGCGTTCTTCTATTTGGAGTCTTTCTCTCTTTATTATTGATCTTTGCTTTCCAGCTTCTGTATTTGTTTGTTGATCTTTTTCTTTATATATTCACTTTGGCAAACTGCAGCTCTTTTTTTTCAGTGCATTTTAGTTTGTTTTCTTCCACCTTCCTGTCTATTCTTCATCTCCACTCCCTTGGAGATGGATGAGAGAATGATCACAGTGAAGTTTGGCTTAAATTTTCCAACACACAACAAGTGAGGGGGAATAAATGAGGCAAAACTTGCCTGTCCATCCATATTGAGAAGAGTCACTGAAGCAGTTGAAGTGAACATCTCCAGAAGAAAATATTTCAAAAGTACCCACTACTTATATTACAGATATGCCAGGTATAGGACTGTATAGTGTTGATAAAATTACACTGCATTAGACTCCTATGATCTTAAATCCAACTCACACTCTCTTGACACGGGCTGACTTATCTAAAACCAAAAATACTCTTCACATTTTCTAACCCAGTACTTCTTAAACTTGGATTTCCTTTGTAAATATTTCTTTTCCTGATGCTTTTTATGCCTTTGTAAAGATTTCATTGAAAGAAATAAACATACATACATTAAAAAAACCAAACCCCTTCTATTCATTTCCTTACTACAGCATTCAAGCTCTTTGTGGCACTGTGCCTAGTTTATATTACCAGGACTAGGTTTTCGCAATGAAACTCTTTCAATTAGTGTTTCAGGAAGCAATTAAATTGTCTAAAATGTATTAATGAATACATTGAAATCTGGAAGAGTATCCTTTCTCTAATACTTCCATTATTAATGCACCATCTGTTTTGTTTTGTTCCCTCACTAGTGTACAGTTTCAGTAACCTCATGTCCACAGAAGACAGTATTCTCAAAAAGCAAAGCCAAGAAATTTAAGCTGATAATCAGTCTTAATTATACAGTATACATTCCAAATAATTTTACAGATACAATAATCAAGGATGATTTTTTTCTCTCTTTTATTTAAATGTTCTGTCCACCAAAGAAGCTCTCTGAATAACTGTGGGTTTGATCTTCATTTTCTTGCAACAATAAAGACAATTAAATGTTTGGCTTCAGTATGTGGGGTTATTTCTATAGCAGGCAAAGAAGCTAACTTTTGCACAAGGACAAGTACAATAATGAGGTGTAGGGGCAGTAGAGCTTTCATTAGAGAAAAGACTACAGGCATCAGATGCATTTGGGGTATTATTTGTGTAGAGTACTTGAAAGAATTTGAGCTAATCGAGATAGCGCCATGTGCATCACCATCTGTAGAGAGCATCCATAAAATATCCTGAGGTGATAACTTAAAAAGACGTATGAAAAATATTAATTTATTCAGGTTGCCAGAAGTATTTCTTTCTTTTGTAAGGGTAGGAATCATCTCATTTGACCTCAAACCAAGCTAAAGCATCAAATAGTTTCCAATCTGCTCTAAATGGGAGAGATTGCTCACTTGTACCCTTGTGGCTTCTTCATGAGGTAAAACAAGGTGCAGGGTGAGATGCCACACTGGCTGCCATTCCAGTGAGGGCAGAGCAGTCATTGCCCTTTCACTTCAGTATTGAACAGGTAGTTTTTAAGAAGCCAGTTTAATGTTTCCAGTCCTGCAGTAGCTGATCCTGAATATATGTTTAGTTAAGGCAATCCTGAGATGTTTGCCTCATCTTTCCTGGTTGTGTTAGTAAAACAAATGTTTATAGAAATAGAAAATTACATGATGAATTTCTGTGGGCTCTCCAGCAGTTTCCACAAAGAGCATAAGACATATTTGTTGTTTAGGATGGAAGGTCTTTTTTTTAAAAGATAAGGCCAGTTGATGGCAGAGGGATTGTGATGGCATTTCTTTGGAAAGAGCTAGACCTTTAGACATGAAAGAACCAAAATCTGTACAGCTTCAGAGAACCAGCTTCAATGTGCCTTTCAAACCCAAGCTTTCAGAAAGGCCAGAGGTGATGTGCATCCGGAAGGACTGCCAATAAAGGGTATTATTTTGTTTTGATTAGTATCTCTGTTTGCTTGGGTTTGGTGTTGGGGGGCAGTACAGAATGAAGAGGTTTACCATTTTTACATATGAAATTATTTCTAGAGCCCACATTTCAATTTTTAGTTCTGTTTTCATTAGATTTCTACACAAATAGTAACTAGTCCCATTGCTGTATAGTGTAATACGGCCAGGAAATTAATTTTTACACTGCAAGATTTTTTCAGATGTGCAATAGTTTACTATACTTTACTGGTTAGTGTGCTGGTTAGTCAACCCCCCTTCCCAGGAATAAAGGCGGCAATATATAGATCATGTGGGAACCAATGGAAGGAGTTAACAGTCAGTGTGAGGATTTTTTTTTTTCTTACAGGTGTGTGGCTGAAATAGCATAGACAACTACAGAGTACAAACCCAGGGTCCTCTGATTCTGCAGGCTGCACTGTACTTGTTGCCATTTCATCATTTAAAAATTAGCTTGGGTGTGTCCACCCAAGCTGTGTTTAGGCCCAAGCCCTCTGAGAAACCTATGCTCTGTTAATGTGTAAGAACTTGAAGAGAAAAAAATAATATTGCATGAAGGGTCACTTTAAGGATGCTTTTTATTACCAAAGCAATGTGAAGGGATCTAGTATAAAGGAGATTTAGTCCTTAAATTTTAACCATTATATAAAAATTTAAATTAGTCTCTATTCTTCAGATTGTTGACATTATGGAAAGGTCAGAGATGATGAATTGTTTGTTGCTGCTGCAGATATAATGTACTGTACAGTTCTATTATTTGCTGTTGAAGAAAACATGATTTATTGGATAGTGTCAGAAAATATTTGCTCCAGGCCTGCAATATATGAAATATATAGCCTGTATTCAGCCATGCTGCGTAGGGGAACTACGGTACAATCCTCTGAGGCTAAAAATGAGATCTTTCTACAAGTCCAAATTATTATTTAGTGATTCAGCAGGAACACTATGTCTTCAAAATATTTTTTACAGCTACACATCAAATGTTCTAATTAATAAAAAATAAATCAAATAGACAAAATGTGCACTAAGTGGAGTTTCAAATGCTACTGACCTTTACAGGTGTTTGAGGAGGCATTCTCTGTCTTGCAACCACAGGCACGTGATGGGAACTACAGTTGGATAGTCAACAAAAGCTGTGGCTGCTGACAATAGATAGCAACACGATGTAAGCTTAAACACTAACTTGTATTAAAAATATATGTAGAAAGAGTTTCCTCACCTTAGTTAAGCATTTTACATTTAATTTTTCACCATTCCTAAATCAGAATTAAAAACTAGAAATAAAGAAAATGCTAAAAACTTTAAATGTAAAGTAACATTTAGTTTGACTTGAAATTGTTTGCTTAGTTCCGATACCTTAAAAAGTACTCCATTTAACTCAAAATTAAAATCCAGAAGGTGAATTTAAATCACAAAATTGGAGATATTGTAAGAATGTGTAAGTTTTTTTAAAAGAAATTAAAGCTAACCATTTTTCTGCAGATGTACTCAGTTCCAGGAAATAGGTCCTTTCCAGCAAATAAAAGCCACTGAAAATTTTGTATCCTGCTTCAGTTACGTGCTTTGATCCCTAAGTCCACCATTTCATTTCTTATCATCAGTGTTTTAGCAATGTCTAAGCAATGACCATTTTGAAAAATAACATCTTAGTCCAGTCTGTGCCATGAGACCTTTTTGAGCAATGGAACCTGCAACCATTTTGAAAATGGACAATTTTTCATGGGATTCTCTGAAACAGGTTTTATTCTTCAGTCTCTGCTGCTGAATTCACCTTCACGTATGAAAATTAAGAACACAGTTATAATTAGCTCAACACAGTTATTTTCAAAGTGTATCTGGTACATCATATCTGCTCAACAGGAGCTTATCAAAGTGTGGGGAGATGGTGTCAAAAGAAATGTAAGGAACACAAGAAGCTGGGAAAACTAGCATGTGCATGAACACACAACGAGAAAGGCAGCGAGGCAGCTTTCCTAGGGTGTCTTTCGAGAATTATGACATCAAATTCTAAAGTGCTTTACAAAAATGTGGCAAATTCATCTCAGCTGGTAGCTCCGTTAATGTCAGTGGAGTTACAGTGGGAATGAATTTGTTCCAATGAGAGCATCACAAGGAGTACACTACTGTTAGACTGTTACATTGGTTATTAACTCGCTTTCCTCTCAGTGCTAAAGAGTATAGCTAAAGCTTCATGGATCTATTTTTAAACTATGTAAAGTATTTGCCTCACGGATCAAAGAAATATGGAGCCAAACTTCCCATAGCACAGACTCGTGGCAAAATGGGCTAGACTGAAAGAAATGTCTTTGAAATATTCTCGGGACCCAGCATGAGACCTGGTTAAAGTTGTATAGCTTTCCATTTGAAAGGTCACATTCAGAATTGGCTTATAACTTTGTGAGGGGATTACTTTTCAAGCTGAAATTGTCCATAGTTATTCTCAGTTAGAGACATTTTTTTTAATAATGAGCAAAAACGGGGCAGTGATTTTTAAAGTTTTACTTTTGACTAATTGCCTTCAGTGTATATGAGAGCAGAGACTGAGCAGCTGGTATCAAGAAGGTGAAAAATCTGGTTCAAGCAGATGAGAAACTTGGCTCCCTGAGTGCAGTGAATGACTTGGGAAGAACTGAAGAGATTAGGGATTGTGCTGGGCCTGGAGAAGAGGACAGTGGTGGCCAAACTTGTGATCTATTTTTTAATTTTTATTTTTTTTTTCAAAAACATTCCCTTGGCGTCCCACTTTCAGTTTCTCCACAGTGTCTTCTCACTATTGGAGCCTTCTGAGCAGGAACATGTAGTGTGCAGCAAGCAAAAACTGTAGCCCTGAACCGGATGGGGCAAAACAATGCCCACTTGTGCTCACTGTCTTCTCTCAGGACCAGACTTGCACAAAATAATCCCTCAGGTCTACACACAGAAAGAGACCACCTTGGTCCTGCTTGGACAGTTCTGTTTCTGATATGCTGATTGTAAAGTTTGGATAGAGCCCTTGCTGAGGCTGCTGAGCTAATTCACAAGCTAGCAACTACCCTGATATCTGTTCCCCCTAAAGACATGGTGGGTGTTTCCAACCTCAGCTCTAGGTTAGGTGTGTGGCGAAAAAGCACATAGCTAGTGAGGCTCACACAGCCTGTGCTAGATCCTGAGGTGTCATTCATTCAGGGATGCATGTAGCCAAAACTGAATTTGGGAAAAGGAACTTCTCCTCTAGGTCCATGAAGGTGATCTGATGGACAATCTCTAGGAAACAAGCCCAGCTGAGGCAGTGCTAAGTGAAGATTAGGATCTCTGCCGTGATTTGTGTACTAAAATTATGGAGGTGTTTTATCGGCAGCTGTTGGATGACCTTTGGCCCAAACTGAGAACAGAGAACACTGTTGTATCAGATATTGTCTTGGCCCTCCATCATCACAGAGAAGTTCTGTCCTCCTTCCCTCTATGGCCTCCCCCTTCCCTAACCCTGGAGGCAAGGCCTGCTCCTTTGCTGTTCCCACAGCTGCCCTCTGGTTTCTCCTGCTGCTCCTGCAGCAGATGGAAACACAAGTGGCTTGTGCCCTGGCAGGGGAACGGAAGTCGGGCTCTACTGATGAAGCAGATGCCTCCTTAATGGATTTACCCTGGATGAAATCCATTCTGTTCACCTACCACTGCAGACACAGTCTCAGGCTAACTCCTCTCCTTCCTTTTCAGCTTAGCGTTGCCCCGAATTAGCTGAAAACAGAGCCCTGTTTTCTGCTCCATCCACCTGAGAGGACAGAGAAAAGCCTGCATGGGTGCCTCCTCAGCATTGTTCATTTCTTGGCACCAGAGAACCCTATCCCTCTCCTGGCTGTAGTCTTTTTTGTGTGGAATAAGATGCAGCGGTAAACAAAGAATAAGCTTTGTCTGTTCAAACACGTTAATGACCAACCAGTCAATACTATCTTATTCATTTATTAGAAACTGTGAAAATGCCTGTTACCTTTTGAGACCAGACTACTGCAGGTGGTGGGTTTGTTTGTTTAGTATATAAGAAGTTATCGATCAGAATATTTAGTCAAAAGTTAGAATGCTTATTGTGAACGGTTGCTGAGATCTGTGGTTTTACTGAGCTAATCTAAAGCAAAAATTATTAAAGTCACGTCAATAATATGGATTGCTCCCTTCTTTAACATCTTGCTCAAAGAAATACAAATTAATTTATTTATATATATTTGTAATATAGATTTCTGCATCCATTTCTAATATACTAATGTTTATTCTTGTGGGAAGACTGATAGGTCTTTCCTTATCATATTTAGTGTCATTAAATATGTTGGATAATTTTGATACATAATTCAATGTGTATATCCTGTCAAATAGTTTCATAAAATTAGTGTTTAAGGCTCTTCCAAAGCTTTAAAAAGCATTTAGAAAGTAAATATATTATTGGTTCTTGACTCATCTTGGAAAATATAATTTCATATTTCCCAGCATTCCTCCCCTGTACCTTTCTAGTTTCCTAGGGAAACATGTTTGTCTGCATTACACCTTCACACATTGTAAATCATACCCTACCTGCACACTGTGTTCTGCTTGTGACTACAAACAGGAGCCCCATACTTCTTTTCTTGAAGTGAAGTCATTTGTAGTTTGGTAATCAGCATTTAATGTATGCAATTTCTGTTTGAATAAGCCTATTGCAGCTTGCTTTTATATTACTGCTCAATTATAAGGCACTCCAAATGCATTATGAAAACTTTGAAGGTACAGAAAATAAAAGATCATTTGCAAGGAGAACATATACAAAAGGTCACATTTGATACTTAGATACGATTGATGCTTTCCTGCATCCCAACTACTCCTCTTCTGAGCCATGGTGCTGTATTGATAAGCACACTTATCTTTCTCTATGGTAAAAATGTGCTGCTTTCTAGAATCAGTCAAGTACTACAAAAACTAGTGGGGTCTCCCCAGAGGCATGTCCTCATGTCTAGTTGTTCATATTTGTGTTTTTCAGCTGTCTCACACAAGCATAGCGTCCACATTCGGGCACATTCATCACTTCAGCATTAGGAGGCTTATCAGTTGCTGTCATAAGGTGATCCACTGACAGATGCTCTGGCATTTTCATCACCCTCGACACTGTTTCCATTATATCTTGTATAGGTTCTCTGAAGGGAGATGACAAGCACATGTGGAGACAAATTCTTTGAAACACCGAGTAAACCCCAGACTTTCTTTTCAAGGAGTATTGAATATTTCCAGCTTATTTGAAAAGGAGTTGTGCTTTCTGAAGAATTTGGGGTTTGAATTGTTTTAGGAGGAGGTAAATTGTGGTGGTGGTGAAAGTTCTTATCCATATGCATAAAAAAATTACCATCCTTTTAGAGTTATTTTAATTCTTCAAACTATATTTATTACAACTCACCAATCTCAAGGCACTTTAAAACATATGCAATAAATTTCAAACATGCATCCCTTTGTCATGTAATTAAACCAAGTCACAGAGAGCTGAAAGATGACATGTTCAAGGTCCTACCATAAATTGTAAAGCCCCTTTCAGCACATCCATAGTAACTCATTATATCACTAATAAATGTATATGCTGGCTCTTTTTCACCCCAGAGCACTGGCAGGCAGTCTGGAGTGGTCTGTAGGTGGAAAATCTGGAAAACAATAATGTGATTTTAGAAATGATACTGCTGCCTATCATCTCCTTTGCAATAACCTTTCTTGTTCAAAGCCAGCAGAGTAAAAAAATAAAAATTACTTGTGTTGTTAGGTGCTGTTTTTTGGTAACTTGAACTATTTACAGTATCTCCATTATTTTCCTCTTCTGCAGGGAGGGCATACAAAACCATATTTATTGTACTGTCTGTCTTAGCTTAACCACAGGGCTGCAGGTTTAATATCTCAGCACTCCACAATCCTCATGTTTACAACATCCATGAGGTACTGAAGTTCTGCTTGTAGATGGTATTATATGATTTTTTTCAAGGCTGGAAGAGTTTAGAAATTCCTTGAAATTCTACAGTGTACATTATAAGTTAGACAATCCTTCCTTTGTGTACAAGAGCAATTATCTCCATATAAATAGTCACTGAAAATCAGAATAATAATATACTCTGTATGTGCACCTGTAGGATTGTTTCTGCTCCCTGATTTGCTCATAAACCACCCTAACCATCCAGCATCCCATAGCGTATTGAAAGGGAAGTTTTTTTCATGCTAGGACATTGCTGTTGCCCCGCAGTGTGAGGATGTTTGACGAAGGCAATCTTCAGGCAATATGGGATAGCAATGTCAACACCTGCGTCCTTACCTAGCATATGAAAAAGTGCAGAGAAAACAATGTTCACAGGCTGTGAACAGGAAAGCAGCTATCTGGGTGGAAGTGAAAACCGTGTCTTTTCTAATTAGGTCAGAACTGAATGGTTTGAAAAGGTCCCAAAACTACTTTTGCACTTGTAGTTGGTCACTGGCAGTGTGTATGGGATGTCTGGCAGCGTTTTAAGTTCAGGCTGGGATATATGACAGTATTTACCATGGGTGAGCATTTTTGTGGTATTGTCGAACCTGGCAAAAAGGACCTAAGAGAAGACCTTACAGGAAATATTTGTCCTTTTTCCTATTAAAAATATCGTGGGCAGTTTTTTTAATGTACACTGTGTATGCAAAGGTATTTTTATCTAGGTTTTTGGGTTGGTGAGGATTGTTTGTTTTCATCTGGGTTTTGGCTTTTTGAGTTTTCTTGCTGTTACTGTTCATTATTTTTAAAAACTGTGGAAATAAACACTTTCAGACAATTCATGGAGACCATAACCAAGGCTTCTGTATGTTCCTTCCCCATTTCATTTCTCAAAGACTCCACAGGATAGGCAAGAACCCAACTTCTGAAATTTAGATTTATCACTGAGATGCCTGATCAATAGATCTTTGATCTCAGTAGGGCTCTCCCACTGGGACTCGGACTAGGTGCAGTTTTATTTAGAACAAAGCAGCCTGTGTGTGGCTGTTCCCAGATGACTTTCTGAGCACGGTACATTTGTAGGGATTAGTTTACAGGCTAGCTAGCTCAACAGATTTTTTTTCCCCATGGTTATTTCAACACATCAAGGCATAAGACCAAGACAGTCCAGATGCATCGGATTACCTTCTGACTGTATTCTCCTGTTCTTCTAGTACATTTTCAGGCCCAGTTTTGTTTGTTCATTTGTTTGGCTCTGTATAGTCCTGTTCTAGCATTTGAATTGAGTCAGCAAGGTACTCCTGTTCAAAAGACTGTTTTGTGAGTAAGAATCATCATCTGAACAAAACCCACTAAGTGTTCCAGGTAAAATTTGCCCTTTTAAATTATAACCTCTCTGGTAGGCCTGAGAGGCATATATAAGTTTTTTATAATGAGAAGCTTGTTCATGAATGCCATTAGTACTGTTGCTCTCTGCACTTAGAAAAAAGCTGATTCCCATCTTTAGCATAACGAAATTATATGAGTCTAGTGTGCAGTGATATAAATAACAGCACTGATGTCTTCAAGCATCAACTGATGTTTGCTAGACTCGACAGGTTCTAGTAATTGAAGACCCTGTGATTGACTTAGCACTGCCTGTGTCGCTGTATGTTGCTGTAGAAAGAAGCTTTCTCTGTGTCTGTGATGAGGGGCAGAGGAGTCTAAAGCAAAAGAATAGAAATAGTTTTAATTTGTTAATCTCAAATGTCAGAACCACAGAGACTTTAATCATCGCTTTTTTTAAGGTCCATCTATTATTACTGGCTTTTCTGCCCATTTTCCCCAAAATCTGAAATGAAATAAAAAGAGATAATTGGCTTTCTACTGATGGCTGCTTCTCTGCCCATTGATCAATAGCTGATGGGTACTCTTGGATCTCCAGTCACTATGGAACCTGAAAAGTTCACACTGCACATGGATAGCTACCATGATGCTTGTGCATCCCTGGAGAACTTTTTCTGTAAACCCTTGTAATTGGCTACACAGCCATGGTTCAGAGTGTTTGTCACAAAGCAGCATTTATAGGACTCATTTGACTTTATAATGTCTAATTTGTGCATGTTTTTATCAGAAGGAGAGGGTTTGACATGAGCACAGGGGCAAAATAAGTCATAAATTAGGACAGTGACTTCTCATAATACTTCAAAATTCCCCTTACTATTCCATTTTTTCTGACACATCATCTCTGCCGGATGCGACGAGAGTGAAGCACCAGCTATGTCTGTCAGCAACAGTGTCTTAAAACCCTGTTAAATGTTCTCAAACAGGAAAGTTTTAGTGCTTATAACTGGCAGAGCAGGGGAGGAGAGCTGTGTGACCTCTTTCTGTCTGCTGCTCCTCTGATACTAATTTCAGTCTGCTGACTGATTGGCAAGCCGCAAACCTGTTAGCAAGAGATTTTTAGCGGTGGGATCTGAGACAGGGTTGTTTAATAGTGTCTAGGTCTGAAAATGAATTCCTTCAAAGTTCTGGGAGGGTTTGGCTTCAATATTCATTTCAATCCTTTCTGTCGGTGGATGTTTTCAGGAAAAGATTACACAGAAGTGTATCAGGAGTGGTTAAGGTATAACAAAGCCGGTTTCTGAGCACAGGGTTGGAATAGATGATGTCTTCATATGACTTCCTCACTTATTTTGTAGGTTTGTGATGGTAAGCAGATCTAAGCCACGAGTTTCGGATATATATGTAAAAAGTAACGATGCTTTGGGCTAAAGGGTAAAGAATAAATCAGGTCTCATGGTCCCATCATGTTATGTAAAATCAGTCTCGGTAAAGAATCCCTACTGATGGATTGAAGCATTTAGTCTGCACCTGCTGGACCTAGATAAAACCTTTTACTTCTTTTTAGTTCCTTTAGCTATCAAATAAATAATCACAGCCTGTGCTTCCTGATGTCTAAATTTCAGGATTTTCTAGTTCCTGGCCTGGTCTGAGCAGCCAGAAATCTTTTCACAGGCTCATCTCTGGATTAACATTTTCATGATAGAGGGGACTGAAAATGTCCTAATCAGATTTTTTCTCTGCTGCGGTTGCTGTTCACAGCATGAACACTGGCTAGTAGGCTCATGTCCAATTTTCCACAGCACTCAAGAACCATGCATTCTCCAAGGAAAGGCCACTACAATGACATTCATATGCCCACAGCTCAGGTTTTGTATTTTCAGAACACAATATATGCTTAGAATTATTTTTTCTTTCTTTTTTTTTTTTCATGAAGCCATTTAGTAGGTTACCCAACACCTCTCTCCTTATATCCTATAGCTGACATTTATCTCAACAGTATATAAACTGGAGACGAGAGAGAGAGAAAACTCTTCATTATATTGTTGACTTCTTTTTAATTTTGTAGAATGACCGTCTATAACACCAACAGTTGCTTTAGAAAGAAGTATAATAAAATCACTGCTAACATAATTCAGCTATGTCTCATTCTTGTAAGCACTAAAAAGAATGGGCTAACAAAAAAGCTGGATTATATTGATTTATGATTGCCCTCCCTTAACCAAACTCTCCTTTGAGAAAGCACTCAGGCAGAGGTAAATTGCTTAAGTATTTCCCCAAAAGAAGAAACAACTGGAAGAGATAAAGCAGTTGTTTTCAGTGTGTCTTTTTCTGCTAAAGTTTTAAAGTGATTACCGTAATTGGGACTGTTAACAGGAGAATGAGATGCCAGCTGTTGGAGATGGGTATAATGGAAAAGGCTTTGTAAAAGAAGTTTGCAAGATCAAGCCTTTTGGAGGACAAATTATAATTGATCTAATGAGACTCTCCAGTAATTTTGGCTGAACTAAAGGTATAAAGAGATGACAGGGATATTTATTGTTTTCATTATTTACAATACATTTTAACTTGCAGGAACAACAAACTTGTTGGTCTGCAAAACGAGCTCCAGCAGGAACACTGCAAGGAGTGAGCACCGAGTGTGATGTGTTTGCCCATCCTAGAGGTGAGCATGCAAATAGCTGTTCCTGCAGCAGCCAGAGGGATAACAGGGATGCTGGTCTCTGGCTTCTCTGTCAGCACAGGACAAAACTATTTCAGGAAACTCTCACCGAATGTAAACACTTTCCTCACATTTTCTCTGCTTTACTGCTGTGAATGTGAATGCTGCATGTCATCCCTTAAGCTTTCTGAAGGCACTGCAAGTGTGGTAGTCCATATTTCTTCCTTGTTCTGTGTTTGCAGTGTGTGATGCCACAAAGCTGAATGAAGGGGGGAGGAGAGGGGAGAGGAAAGCCAAGGAATAGCGGTAGGAAGGAAGAAGCAGTTTATACAGCAAATAAAAAGCCGAGTAAAAGCTGTACAGACACAATAAATCTTTCCATGGTATTGCTCATGTTCCCAGCATATCCATGGGTGATAGAGGGGTTGCTGAAGGATGAAGAGAAGTCTGTTGGCTATTCTTTCCACAGTGTCTCTTGGGAGCAACTGGACTATACTGTGCCTCTTTCCCTCATCTCAGTTGTGACAGCATTCACTGTCTAAGAGCTGAAGACTGAAATGTTACAGACGTCGCTACTGTGGCTAGTGCAGAAACACTGATGAAAACTGTTGAGCCAGACACATCTTGAAGTGCTGGAGGTGAAGTCCCTTCTCTGACAACATCTTTATTTTTGAAAATACAGAATGGAACTCAGACCAATGCTTTACGGAGTACTCTTTGTACAGTCATGACCACCTTAAACATCATGCCAAATTATTTAGAATACTTTTAAGTCATACTTTGAATTAAAACCTTCTTTTGGTAACCAGCCAGTGGTGAGTGCCATGCTAGTTCTTGAAGTACAAAGAGGAGAATATATCAAGACATAACTGAATGTACTTTGTCTGTCCTATATTTCTATTTGAAATATTTGGCAGGATCATCTAACAGCATTTCAGATGCTCTCAGACACCTGAAAATCCAGATAAGCCTATCCTGCATAGTCCACAGGAAACACATGCCTTCTTGGAGACAGCTAGAGACACCATCGGACATTGAAAATGGCTGTAGCTGTTTATGTGTGGGCTACTAAATCAAATTAATTTTGCCTCATTTAAGGCAAAACAGATGTATTTTTAAGGTCCATTCACTGTATTGACAAGATGTTGAATTAACTGTCTCAATTTAACTTGGTTGAACTGTCTTAAGCTGTCTCCCACTCTACACTGCACTGGTGTGCCCCCACCTCAAGCACTGTGTGCAGTTTTGGGCACCTCATTATAAGAAGGACATCATCAAAAAAGTGTGTGACCAGAAGAGGGTGACAAAGATGATGAAAGGCCTCAGGGGCAAAACTTATGAGGAGCGGCTGAGGTCACTTGGCTTGTTCATCTTGGAGAAGAGAAGGCTGAGGGGTGACCATGGCAGTCTATACTTTCCTCAAGGTGGGCAGCAGAGGAGTTGGTGCTGATCTCCTCTCTCTGGTGACCAGCGAAAGGACACGAGGACAAGGAATGAAGCTGCATCAGGGGAAGTTCAGAGTGGACATTAAGAAAGGGTTCTTCACTGAGAGGGTGGTTTGTCACTGGAACAGGCTCTTCAGGGAAGTGGTCTTGGCACCAAGCCTATCAGAGTTCAAGGAGCATCTAGATGACATTTAGTCTTACAATTTAGTTTCAGGTAGTCCTGCAACAAGGAGGGAGTTGGACTCAATGATCCTTATGGGTCCCTTCCAACTTGAGGTGTTCTATGATTCCATAGAATGTAGGCACTTGCTTGTCTTTTTCAAAGCTCATTTTGGTGCCTGAACACCAGCTGCCTTCCAGAAAGGTTTAGCTCTCACTCAGCGCCTTTTAGCAGCTATCATCTCCAGGTGTAAGATTCAGAGGTATGGGCTACAAAGGGAGCTTAGATACTTAGTACACATTTAGAAACCACATGTGATTATTTGCATGTTGGTGCTTCAATTTCAAACTGAGCTCCCACGTTTCAAGATGCCAAGTACAGAGCTGCAAACACTGACCTCACAGTAGCTCCTGAAGAGATTTTTATACACTGTATTTCAAATACCTATGCATATTTGAAAGACATGCATGTGAACGGATTGAAATGATGCCAATTGCTCTTGAAGTAGGGAGAAGACTGTCAGGTGGCCGTTAGCTCGTGCTCACTTAGTACTCATGAATTGAAAGATGCAGGCTTAAACTTGATGTGTGCAAAAAATATGCAATACAACTGCAAATAAAGGGAATCATTGGTATCAGTATACAGGTGTTTTTTATTTAATTTAGATTTGGTTGTGGCAGGTCAGAGGGAATGCAAATATTTTTCGTATCCATAGCAAAGGAGACATTCTCACTTCTAGCTTATCCTAAGAGTAAAATAAATAACAACATAGCACCCACGTAATATTAAGTGTGTGAGGCAGCAGTCTGCTTATTACCTAACTGTATGGACATGCAGGAAAATGTTCTAGATATCTGAAGTGCTGTCTATTCAGCTAATAAATCTGATGCAAAAGAGATGGTGATGTTTGCAGAAAACCAGGTATACAAGTGCTTCAAATGCTGTTAGGTATGTCACAGTTTCCATTACAAAAAATTCATTGCTACCAAGGATTTGAAAACATGCTTGTAACAATCCATTCTGCACAGCACAACTTAGCGGGCAAGTCTGGAGCAGAGAGCAAATGTTTTACTAATTTCCCTATATTGCAACCAGAACAAGCAGTTTTGATCTGCAACTGATGCAAAGTGGGCAGGGACATGCAGTGTTTTCTTATTCTACCATTTTCAGATATTTTTCAGTTTATACTATTCATCCTCGCTCGTTTGGATTTTTTTATATATTATTTTTTAAAGATCTGTGAAAAGATTTCAGTCATGATATTTCCCATTATGCTTAATGCTAGATAAAGGTAATGGTCGCTGTCCCCAAAGAGCTTCCAAGTTTAGGCTCTAATCACACAGATTTTCTGCATTATAGACAGAACTGCTGACACTGCCTGTTAGTAAGGCTTCTCAACATTTTCTGTCTAAAAATTCTGTTTACCGTGGCTGAAAAATTTACCAAAATTTAACTAGTTCAAGTGAAATGCATGAATGTTAGCTCCCCCAGAAATTTTAAGCCAATAGTAAGAGCAGATATATTATTTTGTTTATGTGCAAAAATGCATGTGACCTTTTTTTTTTTTTTTTTTAAACACTCTGGTAGTCTAGTGTTTTCCATCCAGCAGCATTTACTCTTTTTGCAGTGATACTAGACCTACATCTTCTACCACCACAACAGAAATCCACAAGTCAACATTCAGCTTGGGTGAAAAAAATGCAAGGTCTCTCCAGACTTACTGAAACTTCCCCAAAATAACTCTGATGGCTCTCAGCGCATTCCAGAGGGTGGGGGGAGGAAATTCACTGAAATTATGGCAATTTTTCCTCTACAGTCAGCCAGAGGAAATGGTAGCAGGGTTATTGTTTCTTATGAGTCTTCAATGATTCTTCAGCTGTACAAACTAGAAAACACAAAGGATAGCATCTGAACTACAGTAAAAGAATAAGGCAAAGAGAGTAGACTGAGACAAAGAATTAGTCTGAGGACAGTATAATTAGAGGATTCAGCCTTGGTAAGAGGGAGACAGATATAGCAACAGTGGAGATAACATACAAGAGTCGAGAATGTGATATAAAAGTAAAAAGAAAGGAGAAAGAGAGATTGAAAGAGGTGTTGAGACGGGAAAAAGTGAACTGGCCAGCTAGTGAGACTAAAAAACGAGGATAGGTATGGGGAAGGGAGGTCTCGATGTTGCTGGGGCAGAGTTCAAACGTAAATTTTATCCCCTCATCCCAAATTTCATCCTGTCAAGAAGGTGACAAGGTACCATTGCACAATCCATCACCCCAAAGTTAGCAATACCATAACTGAGGTTCCTTAAGTAATGGTTAAGTAATATAGAAAAGTGCTGTAAGATGAAAAATTTCTTGAAAAGAAAACAATCAGGTCTTTTTAATGACTTTCAAAAACTTATTTAATGCTGCATCTTACTGTTGGTAGAATAAGAACAGTATCACCTCTTCCCCCATAGGAATATCAGGCAGAATAGTTAACATTTTCAGAGTGCTCAGATACTACGGAGATGTGCGTAGAAGCTAAATGAGGAAATTGATGATTCTGTCCCTAGAGAGCAGATTTCATGTTCCAAATTTATTTCATTGCATACAGAACCTTGATGCTTCTGAAAACCTCTCTTGGAGCCTGATGGTATCTTTATGAGCTTAAACACCATGGAATTTACTAGCTAGGTTTGTAGTTTCTTCGGTGGCAACGCCTGGACTCATATTTGAGTTCTTTTGACAAGAAAACCAGCTGCTACACCTCAGTGCACATAGTGAAGTGGGCAGTGGGGACTAAAACTCTTATGAGAACATACAAAGGTGCCAAAAAGGCAATATAAACTAACCCTCAGTATCTCAGATAAGGAGGACCTTGCGGTTTTGTATGCTGCTCTGGTGATAAGTATACTCTGAGGCACGTGAATGTAAAGTCTTGGGAGCAAGATAAACATTTTAGGGAGATGTAACATAATTTTATACTAGCATCACTGAATAAGAAATTAACAGTCTGAGAACAGAGGCAAAGCTGCATATTTCATCTGCTAATGGAGGTTCTTTTTCTATACTTATTACCACAGCTGACTGACACAGAGAGGATTTCATCATCAATCAATTGTTTGTGAATAATCTTCATCCTCACTCTCCAATTTGCTGAAGAATTACTTTGTTTGAAAGAAAAGAATTGAATTACTATTATTAATGAAAGAAAGTTCAGTTAAAAAAAAATAAATCAATGCCTCACTGTATTAGACATAAAGAACTATCATGAAAGCATTATCTTTCCGGAGAGTCTGAACTCTGGGAGTTGGATAATGTGCAACAGGTGAATAAACAGAGAAAAAGGTACAGAAGGCAACAAGAAAGGTTTGAAGAAAGTTAACAACAAATACAGATGTGACTATGTAGTACACAGAAAAATGCAAACAACAAATACCTTAGAGAATTTTGCAATTTCTTCATAGATAATTAACAGAAAGAGGGAGTAGGGAAGTGAAATAGAGAATATTCAAGTCAATCCTATTTGCATTTTTCTGGAAAAAAAAATAAAATTATGTCCAGCAAGGACAGCTGAATTCATGTCTCACTCTTCTTATTTTAGCATTATTTGTGTTGTCTAGTGCCAGAAGAGATCAAAAGACCATCTAGTCTAATCTCCAGTCTACCACATGCTATCTAACTTTTTCCAGTTACCCCTGTACTGAGCTCACAGACTTGATTTCAGCAAATCATAACTTCAGGAAAGTTTAATTTGAAGACTTCAAGGAACATAGGCTTCATCAATTTGCTTGATAATTTTTCCTATTAGTTAATCAAGAGATGTTTACCACCTAATATCTAAATTAAAATTGTCAATTCTTAACTTCCACTTGTTCAATCATCTTCTATTTTTCAAATACATGGTACTTTCTATCTATTTAAAATATTTCTAGTCTGTCTTTGGTCATCATTCTGATAAACTAAATATATTGAAGAAGCATTTTCTTTTGCATTCTCTCCAATACAAAAATAAATAGTTACCTGCTTCTGCAATCTCTGCAATTTTTCAACAATCCTTTAAAAATAGCAGATACTTAGGGCAAGATTCAGCTCCAGCTTAAAATACATGACTAATTTTTGTAAATATCTAGCACTATTTGTGATGCAGGCATCTAAGACATAACAGAGTGCTTCCAAAAGATGCACAGCCCTTCTGACAGGAAATTAGAGTCCATGTAGGTTATTCTAGAGCATCTGTCTCAACATATAGAAAAATGTATTCAATTTAAGGGTGACAGAGCACTGGAACAGGCTGCCCAGAGAGGTTGTGGAATCTCCTTCTCTTGAGATATCCAGACCTACCCGAATGTGTTTCTGTGCAACTTGCTCTAGGTGAATTGTCCCTTCCAACCCATACCAATCAATGGTTCTATGATCCCAAATGCCTATAGACAGTAATTTTTAGGCAAAGAAAACATGCCATAAATTCACATATGCCTTGTCCAGATGTATTTCACATGCACTTAAACTCCCTTTACAATCAACAACAATCTGGTCAATGCAGTCAGCAGTATTTAGAGAGTCAGTTAACTGAAAACAGGTGAGATGAATCAATCCTTAGATTATTTACTTTATTGAGTAGTGTCTCAAAAGAGTAGCTCATACTCATAGACATTTATTGCCACTTAAGATATTCTAGGGTATCTTCCTTGGCCTTCAGCTGCCATACCAGGCAGACAAGCAGCTACCATCATCCTGTATCAGCTGTGTAGGGATGTCTGGGATACCCCAAGACATCTCAAGTAGCCCAGGGCAAATACATTTCATCAGCAGATTAAGGCCTTTCCTTCAGAGTATGAAAATAGAACTATACTCCAGCCCTGATAATATTTGTACTACATACATCTATGAGCATATCCCTCTTCAAACTACTCTACTCATACTCCATAAATTACTGGAGCTCTTTGTGCTGCAGCATTCCACTGAGATAAAACGCTTATTCCCTGTAGTCCTAAAACCTTTTCAGGGAATGGATGGAAACCACCTCAACTCTTATATGAGCCAGGTTCCTTTTATAGCCAGTGGAGAGAAATTAGCATTTCTACAGCGTGATTCATCTGCACTATTTTAGAGATTTACCTTGAGATGAGATGAATTGTACCAAAGAAGTGCTTGTTTCTTCCAAGTGACAAGAAAGAGAAACTAGATGATTATCTCAGAAGTAAATATCTAAGCTGTAGAGATCTAAAATTTTATATGATTAATACGACCTTTACTGTCTAAGATGCAGTTTTGCCTTAGAGAAGTACACAGACTTCTCTATGAAACTGCTTTGTAAGGCAATGTTATACTTTCTCCACAACTCTGATGGGACTCTAATTTCTTTCAGGACTGCATCACCATTTAACAGTGAACAAAGTATTGGATGAGATTTGCCCAAATGCTACACTGGAGAGGAATTCAGGATGCCAGTTCTCCCAGAGGAACAGAAAGAAGGAAAGAAGAATCTGTTTTTACCATATGAAAGAACCCGATTTTCCTCTGTGGTGTGAGCATATCCTGCTGACCCTGAAGAGTGAATGTTTCGAAGTCTGGCAATCATATGCAGTCCTTGCAAAAGCCCAAAGAGTTTCTATCATGGGAATCACCTGGAATTATCCCTTTACTTGACAGCACTTTGCTGTGTACTGCTGAGGTGAAAGGTAGTGTTGAACAGCAGCATGCTCTCTGACATTTGAAAGGCTGTTCTCCCTTCAGCGTACATCTGTAACTCTCATTAATGTCAGTGGAAGTCAAGGATGCAAAACTGGACACCTCAGAAAGCACCATTGGGGCCAGCCTTCAAAAAGATGAAATATGGAAAGACAAGAGTCACTCATACAGGCAGGAGGGACTTCAGGAGACGAATATTTGTTAGCCATTATATGCTAATTTGCATGTTGATCTGCATTTCTGGAACATAAATCTGTAAAATACTAGGCTGTTTTGATACCAAATACAACTGAGAGCACTCAGCAGCTTGCAGAATTGAACCATATGAGTTTTCTCTGTGTCTACTATATAACATATGACTGAAGGCATGGGGTTGTTTGGTTTTCAGAAACCATGCTTGTGGAAAATAATTGTGAAGTGCTTTTGCTACCTGCTAAAACCAAGTTGCTGTCTAAAGCTGGCACATATTATTAGACTGTTTCCATAGTCCAACATGCAAACACATACGTATCATAAAACCAACGCTAGAAAGTGTTCAAGGAAAACTGAGCTTTTAATCATGCTACTCTCACTAGAGGTTTGCCCCCAAACATCTTCAGCACATTCCAAAACATAAATGGTCTGGCATCTATAGATTGTGTCAGTTATAAATCAAGCAGGCAAACATTTAATCTCACACTTGTAGGTTCAGAAAACAGCTTTTCCTTCTCAGCTGCTGTCAGTGAGGCTATTCCTGCTGCCACCACAGCAGCTACTACCATCGCTATTTCTGCTTCTGCTGTTACTGCTTTCACTATGCCCTGTGTTGCTGTCTCTGTGCCGCACGCCCGGCAGTGATAGATATGGCACCGTGATAACAGCAGCCACAGAAAGAGCATCAGAAAGAACTATGACGGTGGAGGAGGCAGCAGCATGCAAGCAGCTCTCACCTGGAGCAGGCTCCAGAAGGGGAACACAGATCGTATGGGTACATCTGATGTTGTGGGTGATTAACTGAAAATCAGATTTTAAAAAGCCACTGTGGGTTGGTCTACTATATTAAAAGAGTGGGACTTGTGCTGTGCCTTTGGAGGATGGGAAAAAAATGAGCTTATAGTTCAAGCAATGCAAGTTATCTTTTTATTAATATACTCTAATATGCATTTTCTACCTTCTGAGAGGTACATTTTCTGCTAGTATTTCAAAATATCTAACAACTTATAATCAGATTAATGTAGTCCCTTGACAGATGAATATGAAAATTACATTGTGTTTGTGCAGGGCAAAGTTCCCAGCTCATAATTATTGTAACTGAACTTATGTGGTCACATCTGTGGTATCTAAATTGTTTCTCTGGCAAGAAAGCTGAAGTAGAAAAGGGTGTAACCTCATGCAAATGAACAACAGGTTATGAAAAATCTAGTTCTTGGAGTCAAGGTAATATTAGTAGACCCCCATCTTTCCTTTTTTGGTTTCTAAATTTTGTATGGTTGGAATTCAAGGAACTTGGACTAAATTTCCTCCAGAATTTCCTGACATCTGGCAGCTTGGTTGGAGCACCAGCTTCAGGAATGTGCAGAATTCAGAGCCTGTCTTGTGCATGCACACTACAAATTTGGAGAACATATGCAGATAGGGAGCCTTTGGCCTCTGATGCAACGTATTCTGCTCCTAAAACTCAGCAAATCTGATGTCTTTAGAACATGTCAGACTTACAATGTCTGCAATATTGTCAGATTAGTGAGTGTGTAGTTGGCTCAATGAATAGCAGAAGCCCCCTGCTTATTGCAAATGTGCATAGGTCTCTGCTTAGCAAATCCTACGCAAAAAATTTGGCATCTTTTGATCAGGGAATTGATTGTCAAATCATTTTGTGGTGACATTTTTCAGAATGAGGAATCCTGAAATCCTCCCATTTACACTGGTCTCTTTTGCAGTTCGATCTCAACAAAGACAATAAAGAATCAGATAGGACACTGCATTGTCTTGCTTGTCCACAAAGGATCTGGAGGAAAGACAGAAGAGCCAAGCAATAGCTAGACTTTTACTTCCATGGGAATGCCAAAGTATACCAAGCAATACGGGTTTTCCAACTCAAAAAAAAAAAAAAAAAAAAAAAAAAAAAAAATTGAGCAGTTATTATTGACCTCTAGTTGAATTAACAAGCCCTGTGACCAGGCAGAACTTCCAGCTCAAGTCCAGCACTGCATGAGGGTGGCTCAATCCTAGTGTAGGTAGAAGACTAAAGGGTAAAAAAGTGTGGTCACCTCAGTTCTAGTCATAGGCCATGAAGACACAGGCACAAAGCTCAGCTTTCACCTCCCTCTCCTGGCTTTACCCTCTAAAATGTATATGGATCCTTTATCTTAATCCATGTATTTACAACGAAGGGTAGCCTGCACACTGGAAACCCAAGTTAGCTTTGGCTACTGTGCTTTCTGACAGAGTTTATTGCTCTGGGTGGTTACTCTTGCTACTTCGGCTGGGTTTTACTGTTCAAAGGGGCTGTATAGAACTTGGGTTACATCTGAAACAGAACGCTTGACACACTGACAGCCTTTAGTAATGTCTGTGGATCTGAGACCCACTAGCAGGAAGCTATTAGCACCCTTCAACAGAACAGTATTTCTACTTGTACAAAAAGAGGTCACATCAATTTATAGGCCTTCTACCACAATAGGAGCCTCAATTGCTTGCAGATGCTATTCTTGACTGAGAATAATAGCCATTGAGTTAGCTGCAGAACATTAGAAACCTATTTAGTTGCTAGGAGGTCAATTCAGTTCCTCACAGATTGGTGTCCAGAGTCACATGAGATGCTGTGGTGCTAAACACAACTTCCATTTGCCACACCAGGAGGGCACAAGGTTTCCCATAAGTCCTGTGTGATACCTGCCAGCCCTGTGTTAATGGCCAACATAGTCCAGGTCATCTCAAATGACACTGGACTCCTAAGTGTAGATAGAAGAAGCCCATAAACACTTCCAAAACTACGTGCATATTTTAAAAAGCACATACAAAAAGTGTCTATACTTTACTGATCTAAACACACAAAACACAAGGATTTAGCTATGGCCATGAAATGCCTCTGAATGTGGCCAGTACTAATGCTAAGATAATTTTTCTCAGGTCCTCCCCTCCTGCTTCCTCCTCTTTTCAAGGATTCAGTATACTAGTGCTAACACAACAATCACTGTGTTAAAAAAACACCTCCATGAACTGCCTCAAAGCTTTTTTCCATAGGCTTTAGCCTTCCCAGGCTCAATGGAGCAGCATCCAAATACTCCACAAGGAACATCGACTTCTTGCAAAAGAACAATCTCCCTTTAGCTGAACAATCTCCATTTAATCTGCAGTTAGCAGAATCCTCTTTTCCTCTTGTTCATTTCCAATTGGGCAGGGGCACCTGCTGTCAAAATCCCCTAAATCAGCAAGTCCCTGGAAAACAATCTTTACAATATGTCTCTGTGCTCATCAGAACTTCAGTATGGCTGTATAGCCTATTTATATACTCTCTGTGAGCTCCTGCTGGTTCTCAAATAGACTCAAGTGTCCCACCATGTCATTTGACCACCACAGAAATCACCTCCGCGGCTACCGATAATTAATGAAATCACACAGACTAAGATTCATCTGAGCTATTTTTGGCCATTTAAAGATTAGACTTCCCAGTTAAGAGGCCCCCCCCTGTAGTTCACATATTCCTGCACCTCTAAAGGATAATTCGTATCACCTAACATCAAAATAGACTGGCATGCCCTCTGGACAAACTTCTCTTCCTCCTCTGACTGTCTAGAAGACAAGCTTCAGTGCTAGACTTTTAGAAAGTTTAAGTGAATAGAGATGAATCTCACCTGGTTTGACAATTTTGGAATTTTTGGCCCGGTTGGCCAAGTTTGTCAACGTACTGAACACTCAAACAGAAAGAGAAAATTATAGGTGTGATTTATTTCATCTCTAGATATCTAACAGTCAAAGCAAGTCAGTTCCTTTTGTCATAAAAAAGACAAGTGAATGTCTGAATCACCTCTGGGGTAGATGACTGATTTTTTTGTGCATCAACTAAGGAAAGCATCAGATGACATAGTTACATCTCTCCCTTTTACTTATCTGAAGTAGAGGAAACCAGTCCTCCCCCTTATGACTTCCCTACAGTTCCTTATCTTGTTTATACTATAAATTGCTTCAGTGCGTGTTTATAGGTAAACTAATGCCTCATCTGTGTTAGAAGTGTTACCAACTTTTTTTCCAGTGTATTTTCTCATTATAGGACCAAATTCACTATTTGTCGCTAAAAAGTCCACTGTTCATCTGCTGGACTTCATTTGTTTACACCAACAATCAGCTTGATTGTAGTACCAAATGCTTTTAATATTAGAATCAGGATTTTTATTCTTGGAGAAAAAAAAGCCCAATGCAAATATTAATTACTTCAGTAATTTATATGTGTTTTATTGAGTTTCTAATTTAACTCATTCCTCACAGCTGCACTATATGGTTGAATGTTCCTACATGCTAAGACTTGACATGACCAGAGACTGACCAATCTCATTTCTAAAGCTCTTTATATGTTAGAAAGCAGCACATTCCAACAGAGGAAAGCAATATCTTCCAAACAAACAAGCAAGATGGAAGGTACAGTCATGTCATTTCTAAGTGATACATTGCTCACTGTCACCATTTCAGGAACAACAAGCCTGATTTGAAAGTGAATGTCCTCCATCCCTTTTCAGTGAAAGAAAATCAATTTGTCCATGTCCACTTCTAATTAATTGTTCTCAGGAGGATCTGGAACCTAATCCACTGTGAGGTTCAGTTTACTTTTCCTTCCTTACTTACATTTTCTCCACTTGCTCTTATTTTTCCTACTTGTTCTTAGCTGTAGGGCTACAGGACTAATGTGATGTGCAAAATACATCAATGCTGCTATTAACCAGCAATGCCATTGTTCAGGAGTCTTAGAGACTTCCAACACATTTGGAATAAAACCCCAGCCCTTACCATCCCTGGTGTATTTTGTCCATATGTTATCTTCTTTATGTATTTAAACTCATGGGGGAATTCTTACCATAACTGGCCACCTCTGCCAACACTGAAGCATTTGGGCTTAAATATAATGCACTTGGACTGTAAAGACATATGCAGGAGACAGATGGTAGGAGATGAGATTTTATTAGTGTGCTGCTTCTCCCTTTAGAGTAAATCCCAGAATACATACTGTTGAATTTACACTGCTGTGTGTGGTTAGAAAGAAGGAACGACCACTAGACGGCACATTGAAGGAGATAGCTTTCTGTACTACAAAACACATGGCACTTCCAAACAGTGTCCCATACAATGAAGAAAATGGGTTAAAACCAGACAAATCAAGAGCTGAAACATCTTTCCAGTAGTAAGAGAAAGACTAAAACAAGACCTGGCTCACATGGCCCATTACAGTGAAGCCTGGAAAAGAAAATACTGTCACTGGTATTGATTTTCATTTTCTCCACAAACTGGGACTGCAGAAATGCATGTTGCTGTTTGTACAGAGAGTGTGTCAGCAGAGAAAGGAGGGAGAACACACATCGGAACATCTGTTCTGAGAAACAGGTTGAAAATAGCCATGTAATAGCACGACAGAAACATCTGCGCCATATGCAGCCTACCATGAGCAGAGCATCAGGAGGGACAAGGACGCAAACAAGTCTATGAGTATTAGGTCAGGAAGAGGCTCACTGCTTGGCAGGAAATGCTCCACTGATCCTTTTTACTTATTGCAGTCCCATTATCATTTAAAAGGTAGGAGTACAGAAGGAGATGGGGTTTTGTGTGACATGGGCAGATGCTACAAGAAGGGCTGCATTGCATATCTGATGGCCCAAGAAACTGTTAAGGAAATGTGCTGAACAGTAATCATAATTAAGAGACAAGCAGCAAGTTGAATATAGTATTAGTCGGAGCTGCTGTGCCATGTGTTAACTAATATTGCATTTTTTTAAAATTCTTTTGCGAAGAGGAAAGAAGTAATGGATTATACCATATCTGTTCACATAGGAACACACTGGTCAAATTCTATTTCAAATGCAGCAAGGACATGGAGTAGATCTGCTCAGTCTTTTCCTTAGCTAATATAGGGCATATGAAATCCAGCAGTCTGAAAAAAAGAAAAATAATAACTCTGTGAGTAACAAGCGTTCCCTGTGCAATTTTCACTTCAGCCATCAGCAAGCAGAGAAAGACTTCTCGTTCTTCAAGGTTCAGCATGGCTCCTGGTACTATCAAAATAATCTATTTTTTCTTAAAGAAAGGAAGAAGGAAAGAATCTATTTCAATAAACATTTAAATGATCCTACAATGAATACATCCATACCCACATTTGCATGGAGGTGGAGGAGCCAGCATAAGTACATTACTAACTACACAAGAAAGTACTTTTGCATTATTCCTGAATTGCATATGTATCACCCTCCTTGGAAATATGCAAATACCGGCTGTGCAAATTCATCACTTTTCTGCACATATCTTTAGCACAGCCCACCCCTTTCTCAAGCCTTAGACAATCTGAGGTTCTGTGTAAAATTCAATAAAACAGTAGTTTTCCAAAGTATGTCAGACCAGGGGGAAATCCAGAACCTTTGTTGTACACATGAACTTACATTCAACAGGCTTTCCTCCTTTCCTAATGATATTTTTGCTAATTATTATTTATATATTGAAATCATTTTGTAATGGATAAAGCAATACCAAACTGATATAAAACTGAGTGGGGAAGTGGACACTTCAGAAGGGAAAGCCACCCCACAGGAAGACCTGGATAGGTTGGAAAAGTGGGCTAACAAGATTCTTAAGAAGTTCAACAAGGACAAGTGTAAGATCTTGCACCTTGGAAAACATAATCCAAGAGTGCAGCACAGACTGGGATCTACCCGGCTGGGGAGCAGCTCTGTGGAAAGGGACCTGGGGGTCCTGGTGGACAACAACCTTGATATGAGTGAAAAGTGTGCTGCTGCAGCAATGAAAGCCAATGGGATGCTTGGCTACATCAACAAGGGCAACACCAGCAGAGATAAAGGAGACATTATTCCACTCTACCCAGTGCTTGTCAGGCCACACCTGGAATACTCTGCTCAGTTTTGATCGCCACTATACAGAAAAGATGTGGACAGACTGGAGAGATCCAGAGGAGGGCAACCAAGATGATCAAGGGACTGGGAAGTCTGTCATATGAGGAAAAGCCAAGAGATCTGTGTTTGTTCAGGCTGGAGAAAAGAAGGCTGAGGGGACCCCTTATCACCATGATCCGGTATTTAAAGGGTGGCTACAAAGAAGACTGAGACTTCCTTTTTACAAGAAGTCACGTGGAAAAGATGAAGGTAGTGGGTACAAGTTACTCCAAGGGAGATTCCAATCGGACAAAAGGGGAAAATTTTTCACAATAAGAACCATCAGCCATGGGAATAATTTCCCCAGGGAAGTGATGGATTCCCCACCATTGGACACTTTCAAGATTCAGCTGGACACGGTGCTGGGCCATCTTGTCTAGAAAGTGCTTTTGCCAAGAAACATTGGACCAGATGATCCTTGAGGTCCCTTCCAACCTGATATTCTATGATTCTATGAAAGCCAGCACTTTGTAATCTCATTGTTAAAAAATATGGTGGATCAATAAAAACTAAAATAATATCAAAGAAAAGTGCTTGCTTCAAACTGACAATCGGTCTTGATTGGGCTGCCTTCAGTGAAGGGAAGATGAAACAACATGGAAAAAGCATTGCAGACCACAGTCATTCAAAGTGGTTGATGACACTATTATAACAAAATTATCAGCCACCGCTGTAGACACAAAAGCTCAACTATTTTAGGAAGCATTTCTGACTCTGTGTTCCTCCAAAATGCTTTGACTTCCTCACTTACAAGGTTAGACTGACCTAAAATAGTACTGTGGTTAGTGGGCAGCATTACCAGCTATATGTCAGAGATGGCTAGCAAAGAATAAAAGATTTCCATATGTGCTCATATCAGAGTATTCATCAAAAAATGGCTGTGAAAAACCTGAAAAATCTCTGGGTGTGAAAGAACTGGTCACCAGAAGCTTTGCCAACAAGACTGCTGTCATTTTTTTCACACCTCCTTTCATACAGATCACAATCTTCCTCCTCCACCTCCTCTTCTTCAGGACAGCAACTCTTGGATGGGCTCCCAGACTTAACATCAGTGAAAGAAAAAGGTCCAAATGTCTGAAGAAATCCTAAGGGTTTTGACCAACCATTATAAAAACCAAATGTTTTCTGCCTAGAGACTGAGCTTTTGCAAATACTTGTCACCAACTAAGGAAAATTAAATTATTATGCCTTAATCTGGTTTTGCATGTTTTTTCTTTTTCCTGATATCCACAAATTGACCAAACTCTTCAATTAGCAAATAAAATAAACAGATCCAGAAAATTCAAAGCTAAATGTAAGCTAAATTGGAGAACAATGGTATAAAAATGGGTATATGGGGATAAGGTAAGGTAAAGGAATGAGTAACAGTCAGTAACTCTCAGGTATTTTTGCATTGCCTGATTCCGTCCATTGCACATTGAGTGTGATGCTAACAGAAAGAAATTAAGACTTTTATAATATAGGTAGATTGGAACAAAAAGGAAGGTGAGAGAGACAGCCTCATTTATGAGATGGATGAATGAAGCAAGAGGGACTGTATAAATATGAGCATTTGGAGGATGGAAGCAACTGAAGGAGAGACAAAGAGCCAAAAAATCCAAAAGCAATAACTAATTAAGTGAAGCAACTAACAAAACAGAGACTACTGAAACTGATAAAAGCAGAGTCATTGACTAATACTAGGTTGACTAGTGCTTGCTTGCAGGAGCAGAAGATGGTTGAAGGCACACCCCAGGTGCTCTAAGTGTGAAGGACAATATGAATTCTCCCTGAATGACCCAAAAGGCCTGAGGATGGGTAAACAACTGACTGGCAAGGAAATGAACGTAGCTTTATGGAAGTCAGACAAAATCAGATGGGAAATGTGGCATTAATTTTAAGCATATGGCATAAATGATAAACCACTGGAACAAACTATTGAGAGAGGAGGTGGACTCACCATCTGCTAATACTTTCAAAAATAAGATTGCAAATCTTTCTGAAAAATAAATATTTAATACAAGCACATGTTACTGAGCTCAAAACAGAAGCAGCTGCAGGAAATCTAAAGTCTGTGAAAATATACGTTATCAGAAAAGTTGAACTAATGGTCTCTCTATCCTATAAATCTGTAGTTTCCCAGAAACACCTTCAGAGTAGTAAAATGGTACCAAATGGCATGTGAAAAATAAAGCATTGATACCAATAGGCAGAGTGATACAGAACATAATAGTTACATCTTGTTTACGTGTGTTTGTATACATTTTTAAATAAAATTTAAATTAAAAAAAATTAAACACATATTTTAGGTTCTCTGTAAACTTAAAAAAACTGCACTGTTGTCATGATCTCTGCAGCAAAATGACTGTGATACTGTCAATTAGGAGGTAATACTGTAAATTATGAAGTGAAAGATTAAAATGAGATAGTGTAATATATCTGAATCACAGTGGTACATATTCCTCCTTGGATTAGGATTTAACTTCTGATACCTTGTATCCTTTGCTAATTAAAATCAAATATCCATGGATGGAAGCTTCTTTATACACTTGACCTCTGTTGAAATCAAAACTAACCCACTGCAGCTACAGAGCTGAAATCTGTTTTTACTTTGTCACCGAATGCTACAACTTCTGTAACAGTCCGTGACAGCTAACTGTCATCCTTCAAAAATAATAAAGGCTCTTCTCTCCAGTCACTAAATTTTATGAAAGTTGTAGTTCCAGGGAGCCAAAATAGGAGACAAAAAAACAAGACAAAAACGCAAGTTATTTCCATTCTTATTTTACTCAACATTGGTTGAAGCCTCCACAGTCAACAGGCAGGAGTAATGTTATCAAAGACAGGCATCTACATTAGAAATGCTTCTATCTGAGCTTGTCACCTCACCTCCATTTAGAGGCAGCAGAAAGAAATAAACACTTCTAGGATGTGATTCCTCCTGTTTTATAGTTGTTGTCTAAAACAGGGTAGATGAAAGTGCCCTTTTCATTTAGGGGAAGACAAGAACGGAAAGTGCAGCATGGACTTCTAAAATTAGGAGAGACACATTCCCCTATCTCTTCTGAAAATCTCTTCTGCCTATCTCTTTCTGAAACAGCAGAGATCTGGAATATATCAGTTTTCTAACCCTTGTGTATAAATGGAGAGATACAGCATATATCTTTCTTGGATTAAAGCATTGACAAAAGATCTTTGGAGTTTTAACTCCATTAAGTAGCTTGGGTTGCAGCCTAGATTGCCCTGGAAACTTTTGGCAGGATGCAACAGACTAAGCGAAGGACCATTTTACATACCTTGGGATATCTAAGATATCTATAGATGGATGAGAGATGCGATACAGGATACACATGACTTTCCACCTAAAGGCAAAAAATTCCCCACTGCATCCAAAATGGCTATGATATGAATGTTAACTTCTTGTTGCTACCTAATTTTCAGCCATTTTTCTTCAAGCAATTCAAATTAACTCCATAATCTCATTTGATGTATAGACCGACTGCATTACCAGTGGCAAGGCAATCAAGTAGGTTGTCTCTCAGTATTGCTGGGTAAGGACGCTTTCCCCAGTTCCCTCTAACAACATTGCACCTCAGCCAAACAAGTGCTCCTGTTCCACTAGCATGCCCTATCTTTATTTGCATAGTAACTTTCCTAAACATTATCCAATTTCACACATTTTGAAACTAAATTAGATTTTTTTTAAAACTAGGGAGTCCTACAAGATTCAAGGGATAGGGAAAAAATTTTCAGGGTATGCTTCATAGTATTAAGCCATATTTCTTCCTATATTTTTCATATTAAAAAACCTTTGTTTCCCTATGTGAAAATTTTGACTTAGAACTGATTTATTTACCCTGGACTAACATGTAAATGAGAATTTCACATTATACTAGTCTTTTATTCTCATTTATCCTAAAATCTTAACATTTACAAATTTATTATATAGGACATTTATTTTATATTAAATTTAATTAATAGAAACTATTCATAGTCATTTGAAATGCACTCCACGTTGATTGAAATAATTAGTGTAGGGCTACTCAATATTTACTTAAGATATGAATCTAGAGGGATTTGATAAAATTAATTAGCAGGAACTAATTATAGTTAGGATATGAGTTAGGGTTTAATAAATATAATTACAGAGTACAAATGATGGATTCTTAATTAATAGATACTAGTTGCCAAACATTGAAGAGAGATTATCATATTTCTGTGCAGGACATGCTATTCAGCACACCTTCAGTTCCAGTGGAAATAGTGACATTTAAAGCACTCAGGGAGGGGGGTTGAGAGGAAGTTAAAAACAGATAAACTAATTTGTTTCAATTTTGCAGTGAAAGTATCAGATCAATTAAGGAAAGCTGCCTTCTAAAAAGTATATACTCCTGCTTGTAGTATATTGGCATATGGCACAGTGACTATGGGACAGAACTGTAGAGGTATTTAGACATTTAATTATGACGATAGGCTCCTGATGGGATTTTGGTATTACTTAGCTGTTTCTGAATATTCAGCTCGGCACCTGTTCTCTTCTCTTATGTGGCTAACTCTCTTTAAAAATATAGCCTTCACTTTGTCTTAGCCTTGCTATCCTACCTGAAAAACGGGGATAATAATGTTTTCCTAACTTAGAAAAGTGTTGTGGGTATAATTTCTTCAAAGACTGAAGTAATCAACTAGTATAGTGTTAGAGGCTGTATAAATATTATGATAAATTGGTGGAAGAATTGCTCTCTATTTTGAAGCAGAAAGCTGGCCATGTTTTAAATCAACTTTCTGCATTTGGATTCGCCATCCAGTTAGTGTTCATTGCACCCTAGGGCTTCTTAACATATGTCTGCATAGCAATCCAGAAATGCAATTGCTGTGTCACAGACTGGCATTTGACCTGTGTGCTAGCACACCACAGGAAGGATGGGAGAGAGAGGACATGTATTCTACTGTTCCAAAATGTGAAGGGCAGGTTCATAAATATCGCAATTACTGACCAACCAGTGAGGGAAGAAGCTGATTTGGATGAGAAGAAAGCTGGTCTATGACATCTTTTATTTTCCCTTAGCCAATCCTAAGAAATCATTTAAAGAATACTCACCAGTTCGGTCTGAATCACAAATCATCTTAACTCATCAGAAATCAAATTTCACACTCATACACAAAGCCATGAAATTATGAAAGGACAAAAAAAGCATATTTATAGTATGAACAGCCACATTGCCAAGAACAGAAATTTCTGTGTATTGTCCTTTTCAGAATTCAGAGGAAAACTGAGGTTAGAATGCAGTATTTTGCGATGGCACATTTCCTCCATTCATCTCACTCGGAAACTGCAATTAACTCTCAAACAAGTAGAGTGGACTAGGTGCTCTCAAAATGACCCTTCCAACCTCAACAATGTTGCGACTCTGTGAACAACCATCACCTGGAATCCAAAAGTGCGACTGCATCTCTTCATAGGACAGGAAGAACATTACATTTATGGTAACATTAATTTTTTCTCCACAGGTTTCCCCTTTTAGAACACAATTAAGCGCCCGAAGTATGAGAGATGCTAGCTACTTTCTGCTCCCATGTATTATGTATCTGGGTATTAATCCAGAAAGCCTTATGATTTAACCAAATGGGTAAATTCTGAGCTGCTATGCTGAAATGTTTGGTTAGAATAGGCCTTCAATACCATATTTTTGCCAATGTAGAAAAATTTCTAGCAGTTTGGCATTATTTTGCTGCCATCAGCTAAATATCCAGCTGCTGCAGAATTGCAAAGGCACACCTTCTTCACAGCAGCTCATTGAACCAGTTTATCTGATTGCCAAGCATCCCATAGTGAGAGTCAGTTGAGAAAAACATAAGATGAAGCCAAAAAAGGGAAGGTACTGAATAATAATATCACCCAGATATTGCTCAACAGTCAAGTCACCTCATACCTGCTGTTTGAGGCTTATTCAGATATGACTCTATTAGCTAGATATAATTTTCTTCTCCATTCTTTTAAGTATCACTGTAAAGCATAAGGATTTAAAATTCAGTCATTCCAAAAAACTCATCTTTTCCTCCTAAATTCAATGTAAAATAACAAAAAAACCCTCAATATTTTCTATCTGCCATAAGTATTAAATAGTACTAAGTCTATCAAATTTATTAGAAATTCTTTAATTCTATTACATTATTTTATATATCATTCATAATAGCAATAAGAACGTAAAACAATGTCTTTCCATTTATCAGTGTCTTAAGGAAATACTACGGGGCTCCTACCAGAGCCAATGACAAAATTCCCCAAAGTGCTCCAAAGGCCAGACTGCAGCAGACATTGACGAGTAAAAGAAAGAGAGGTAATGACCAAAGATACTTTCCTCTTTCCAGACGGCATCTGACTCAAATTGAGACATGACATGATCTCTAATCCCCTGTGACCTTCCCAGAGAAGTATGCGTAGGCTGAGGGTAGGAAACCACTCATCCAGCAACAACTGTGGGAAATCTGGTAATCAGCAGCACCTTGGCCACCATGTCCCAATTTAAACATCAGAAATTGCCTCTTTCAAGGCTACAGAACAGACTGCACCCCACAAACCAGCAAAAGTTACCTTTATGCGTAAAGCTTCACCCTTTAAACAATAGATGGTCATCTCTCCTGGGGGACTGCAATTTGTAACTTCAACAGGATCTAGCTTTCTAAGAGCGCAAAGGGTGTGTTCGCTATTGACAGCGATGGGGACGGATGGGGAGAAGGGCAGGGTTTAATGAGTAAACAGAAAGGAGCAAGTTGTTAACAGGAACATAGTCCAGGTTTATAGACTGATTCCCCCACTTTTCTCTTAAAAAATATATAAATTTAAAAGTGTGAGAGATGCACGCATACACAAAGGAGAGAAAAAAAAAACCAACAAAACCCAGCATTTAAAATGGATACAGAGCAGAACACATCATTTATTTATGATTTTTGTTCTTTGTCCCCTTAAATGAACTGTCACAGTGGCAAGGGAGAGAGAGCGATCCTTCATATGTTTGTACTGAAAGGAATTTTAAATACAGAAAGACAGGCTGGGAATAGCTGCCAAACTGTGACTGTAAACTGCAGCTCTTCCTTTGCACACTTTCTCTTCTACAGCCTACCTGGAAGGCAACAGTAATAGACTCTTGTGCAATTTCTACCTTGCTCTTTCACGGTAAGCAGTGCTGACAGACACATCACTGCAAGTTTGCCTCTTTATCCAACAGTAGTACACACCTTAAAGGAGACCTCTCAAGTCTGAAGAGTGAAAGAGCCTCCTCCACCCACTCGTCTACTTTCTCCTGTCATTACCACGCCATAGTTTATCTCTTTTCAGAATTGTCTTTCTCCATCTCTTCCTCACAAATTGATCTCACATGAAAGTGTATAGCAAGAAGGTACTGGCACTGTGGGGCAAACTTGTCAAATACTACATGGTTCCTCTTTGTGGGTGAAATCTTGGCAATGTGAATACAGTGCTCCTCTCTGTGGATCATACCCATCCACTTGTGCAAAATTCACACTACGTTCAAGCCAAATGCTGAAATTCCTGGCTGAAAAAAAGGTCAGATAGAAATCTGGGCAAGGAAAAACATGTGTGAACCAGTGTTTAAAAAAGAGTCCTGGGGTCAAAACTTCCTATCTTGTCCTATTGGCTCAACTACAGACTTATTTAAAACCAGTAGCCAACTAATAAACTGCCCCTTCCTCCTTATTCTGTACAAGTGAATTTGTGTGTTATGATATGCAGCTGTAACATTTCCAGAAGAACAGGTTTGTGTTTAAACTCAACAGAGATAGTTCCAGTTTGAACCAATTAGGCTTATAGTTTCTGAGAGATTTCACCCCACAGTGCTATAGTCCTTCCACACAGCGTCAAGTTAGGCTGCTCATGAGAAGCCATGCAATCTCAGTTCAACAATGGAGATGAGTCCTGCTGGGACAAAGCAAGAGCTCTTTGTCACAGCCTCCGTCACCTTCTACTGGGAGCTGGCCTGTTCAGGAAAGGATCATCAGTGTCGTGGTTTGGTCTGGGCTGGCCACCAAAACAAACAACAAATGCTCTCTTTTACCTCTCTCCCTTTCAGAGAAGGAAGAGCAACTCCCTTTAGAGGAGAGGAGAGAAAATGAGAGGAAGAGAAAACTTATGGGTTGAAAAAAAACCCTGAACTATTTTAATGAAATATTAATAATAAAATAATAAAAAGAAAAAAAATAATAAGAACATAATGAAATATATACAAAATATACAAAACCAGTATCGAGCTCCTAAGATGACAATCACATCAGCAGCAGGCACAGGGAAAGTCCCAGACTGGACTCAGACACAGACAGGAACTGGAATCCAGCTCTGGATTCAGGAACACACAGATTGGGATCAAAGGCAGACAAACAGATCGAGTTCTCCTCAGACACCGACCATTGAACAAAGAAGGATGATCCTTTGATCCCTCGGCTTTTATACTGAGCATGAGGCAGATGGGATTGAATGTCCTGTTGGTAAGTTTTGGGTCACCTGCCCTGTCTGCTCCTCCCCGCAGGTGCAACCCCTCTATGTTTTTTCTGTTTCCAACCCTCCACTGGGGCAAATAATAAAGATAGCTGTTACAGCAAAAGCCTCCCTGCATTCCATTCTTATGTGCTAGAAGTGGACATGATCTGAAAAATGTGCGGTTAATTTCATAGAGTTAGTTACAAGAGGCTTGTCTGAAATGTAAAATTACTCAATAGGAAATTGGCTTTATTCCATATCAAACCAGGACAAGCAGGTACCTGGAAGCAGAAGATCTGCCCTTCTGGGTCATTAATGTGAGGGTTTCAGAGTAACCCCTTCAGCTACCTCTTCAGAAAAGTCACCAGGACTGCAGCTGCTTAAGGGCATTTAACTTTATGTTAATGCAGTCTGTTTTGCTATTTACAAAAGGCTCATTTTGTAACATTACATGCTATGGCTGTGTTTGCTGGGCTAGTTAAAAAGAAAAAGAATGAATGCACAGAAGTTTCTGAAAGGAGTGACTGTGTTATCTGATTTGCTATCTATTCTGATCATACTTCCATTTCTATTAACCCTCTTGGCCTGTGCTTCTAAGCCTACTAGAGAGTTTGCAGCCATTACTTCCACAATCCTCTCCACACATTTTCCATCACAAACCCACACTGATCAGCAGTTGTCAGAAATATCATGTCTACTGTTGATGAAGACATCACATCCTTCTGTCTATACCACTGTCACATCTTCACAACTATACTGCTAAACTGGCCATATCCACATTGAGATTAAGAGCTTAGCAGGAATGGACATTTCATCTAGAAAATAAAAATGGTCAGAGTTACAGTCAATATTCTGTCCCACAGTTGGCAGTACAGCAGACTAGGATGCTTAGGGTGTGCCAGTTCTTACAGCCAAGAAAATAATGTGACAAGATTGATTCCTGTTTCCCAGTTCTTAATGACTAGCTACCTGCTTCTGACTGGACCATTTAAATGTGGTTCTCTCAGTTGACCTGGAGCAAAGCTTGAATTCTTTTAATGTGGAATTGAAGAAAAATATGTACTAATTGCTCTCCTAACTCAGATTTTCCTTACAAGTTATTAAAAACATAAGTGAAAGTTTTGGTAGTAGTTTAAATCCTAATTCGTCCTTTCACAGTCTTTGACTACCATGAGGTAAGTAGAAATGTGTCCTGAGGAAAACTGACTCCTAGCTGTCTTTTTTCTGGATCCTGGCTTCTTGGTGGAGACAGCTGGCACTGGAATTGTCAGAGACAGAGTTTGCCTCTCTGGGCAGATATTTCTATGTTTTTAGTTCATCATTCATTGGGTAGATTCATTTCCACCAGCAGGATACAATGTAGTTTGAAATACTGTAATGATCCAATATCAAGAGGAAGATTATTATAAGGACTCACCTTATTCATCTGAATGTGCACCTTCACTCATCTCTCTCCATAACACAGGATCAATCCTAGAGGTATCTAGTACCACTTCTGTTGCCTTTTAGTTTTTGTTAAGGAAGCATTTTAATTTTAAAGGGGTTATGGAGAATTAGACACCTATAAAGCAAATAGGCTTTGAAGTGGAAATTTTCCTTTTTTTCATTTGGACTGAAAGGTCATTTTTCAGACTAAAAGAAATAAAATCCACTTGACTGTTGCAAGAGCCGCAAACCCCCTGGCTTTTGCACATTCACAGAATCTCCCCTACTTTTCAGGTAACTAAACCTGCATCCTTTCAAAAACTGCTGTTTTTAATGCTTGGCTTCTTATCTTGAGGATAAAAGGCCATTGCCATTTAGGAAGATATCATTTTTCCTCCCTCCATTCAGTAATAACATGGACTAGAAGATGTAACTCAACTTCCTCACGATGAACCTTCCTAACTTCCTAGCCAAAGTCCCTTCTTTTTTTCTGGGCTTAGATGCATTCAAAAACTTTGAGATTGCTTTCTCATTCTCTGTTAGTAACTCTGTGAAAAGAATGTACTTTTTACAAAGGCAATAGAATCGTAGAACTGACCATCTTATTCCACCCCCAGTGCCGTGGACAGGGACACCTCTCACTAGACCAGGTTCCTCTTCAGGTTCTGGTCTTAAAGTCCTACTCATAAGAGGGATTGTATTTGCATGAAGTTCCTTGGCTTCATAGGAAAAGTCTTTTCTTAGAGTCTCTAAAAATGTATGACATGTATGCTACGATTAAGTACAGAAGTTCCTCAGCTGGACCACTGAAGTTGGCCACAGGGACTTCAGCTGGAAAAAATTCAGCTGGCCACCACAGTTAAGAATAAC
>VXAK01013765.1:0-84746 GCA_013399435.1 Arenaria interpres | reverse complement strand
GGCCAGGCTCTTACCAGCCTCAGTTTGAACAATTTCTCCCCAATATCTAGCCTAAATCTCCCCTCTTCCAGTGTCAAACCCGTCCCCCTCATCCTGTGGCTCCCCTCCCTGATCCAGAGTCCCTCCCCATCTATCCTGGAGCCCCTTCAGATACAGGAAGGAGTCCTAAGGTCTCCCCGGAGCCTTCTCTTCTCCAGGCTGAACCCCCCCCAACTCTCTCTGCCTGTCCTCACAGCAGGGGGTCTCCAGCCCTCGCATCATTTTTGTGACCCTCCACTGGACCCGCTCCAACAGGTCCATGTCCTTCCTGTGCTGAGGACTCCAGAGCTGGACACAGTACTCCAGGTGGGGTCTCACCACAGCAGAGTAGAGGGGTAGAATCACCTCCCTTGCCCTGCTGGCCATGATTCTATTCTTTTGATGCAGCCTAGGAAGGGGTTGGCTTTCTGGGCAGCCGGCTCACATCAAGCTTCTCCTCCACGAGCACTCCCAATAGTTTGAATTAGAAGGGACCTTAAAGATTATGATGGAGCCCCAACCCCCCTGCCCTGAGCAGAGACACCTCCCACCAGACCAGGTTGCTCAAAGCCCCATCCAGCCTGGCCTTGAACCCCCTCCAGGGATGGGACAGCCACAGCTTCTCTGGGCAACCTGGGCCAGGGTCTCACCACCCTCATATTGTGATCTACCTTTTTAGCAAGTGTCTGTAACAGCCCTGTCAGGTTACAGTGCAATTTCACACAAAGTATACTCCTGATTGTAAAAGGTGAAATAGAAACGGTAGCAGAAGGTAAGAGCATCTAGAAATACACGGGAGTGCTGTAGGAGGGAAAAGAAGATTTAATACTGTAACAAGCAAAAGGAGAAATATGTGATAAAGCATTTTTTGCTTACCTGAGGTTTTAGAAGATCCAGAGAACATTAAACTGTTTAGAGCACGGTGTTTTACTGGAGAAAAAAGACAATTAAAAATTAAAAATGAGGCAGGAAACGAACGATAATTCAAAATCTTTGATACCGTAACTACTAATTCTTTTACACATAAGACTATGAAAACTAAAATTTGAACTTTTGAAAAGATTTCACTTGCTGATGAAGATTATTCATATTTATTCACAACAATTTTAACACATTTTGTTAGCACTGATCACATCATTTCAGTAAAAGCTACCAGCAGAGGAATAGTATTAAAATATTTACATAACAGTTCATCAGGTTTATTATCTCAATAGCTACTATTTATGAAGTGAGACATCTATGCAAAAGGAATTAGTATGTTCCGAAATGCATCGGAACAATTAGGAAATCTGCTTTAATTGATGAAACTTCATACACTTAAGACCGCTCTGAGAAGATTCCATTGTAGGTGACCCCTAAGTGTGCAATAATGAATAGCATTAAAAAGTATAGAAAAGAAGATGGTGTATATTTTGCCAATCGCCACTTATTTTTTCAAAGTGAAACAAAGCGTTGGTTTCTGGAAATGGCCTCTTTAGGGAACTGTTGGCCCAGACTGAAGCACACAAGAGCTTCGCTAGGGATAGGGAGTCTGCTCTGTGCCGAGGAGCTGCAATATAGAGATACCCGGTGTCTGAAAACGATGGAAAATTAAAATGCTGGAAAAAATAACTAAGATGTATTGATCAACCGTTTTGCCTTACGCCATCTCTCCTGCTCCAATCCCCTCCGAGCCCAGGGCAGCAAGAGAAATAATGGATGCGATTTCATGAGGCTGGTGTGAAGAAACAGGAACTTTCAGTGCAGAGGAACACACCGCCACGGTAATTCTGACACTTCTGGTAGCCTGAAAATAAACCTGATAAAGAATTTTTCTGCAGTAGTACTCCATACAGAACGAGGAGAAATAGCAGTGATGGGAGTTAAAACTGTTAAAAATGTAAACTTTAGAGAGAATATAAACTAACTTAAATAAAGTAACGCTTTAATCTCTAAGATATTAAACATTCTATAACAAGGAATCAGAAAAAACATTTTAAAAGTACTTGTATTTTTAAAGGTAACAGATTCAAATGGAATGGTAGGAACTCACATGAACAAAAAAAAAAAAAACCAAACAAAAACCCAGAAGCAAACTTAGAATATCACTGGGTTTTATTCTAAACTGAGGTTTTGGCTTCTTAGGCAAACACTGTTCACTGCTGAAGTGGCAGGGGAGGAACCAAACTTCACCTTTGTTCCAGGTTTCCTTTATTCTGAAAAAAAATTAATAAAATACAAAGTTTAAAACTGTATTTTCCTCACAGCTTTGCTCAAGTCAGCTCACTGGTGTGGAGGCCCTTGAAAGGTCAAAGCTTATCATCCCATTTGTGCCAAAGGCTACCAATGCCAGATGGCAAGTGTTGTTTCACTATTTACAGAAAAAAACAGTGTGTAATATGCAAGTTTACCGACTCCTCCAGTTTCAGCCTGGCATGCTGACCAAGGCGTTGGGTTTTTCTCCAAGGAGAGTTTGTCTGAAGCTCCTGTCACAGTGCTGATTATTAAAGCCATTTTCTTCCTCTGAGTTTCTATAGCATACATCACCATGATGTAAAGACCGTGATTTTGTGGGAAATACAGTGTTACAGAAGACAGCACAGAAGTCTGTATTTTATCGCCACAAAGCGTAAAATAGAATTAAAGAGTCAAAAAGAAACTTCCTCAGCACAAATTCTTATTTTACCAATTTCTTACCTTTCAATTCAAATCAACATATTAATGTCTATTAAGATGTTAAATGTATTCTATTGCAAGTGACCAGAGATGCAATTCGAATATTATTTGTATTTTAAAGCAATCGTATTCAACTTCCACTACCATCTGCCATTTTCTCAAAGGTGAAATGCAAAAATTTTCAGGCCAAGCAGCGTTAGCGTGAGAAGTAATTTCTCAACAGCAAAGAGCACAGCTTATAAGCATTATAGAAGCAATAATTTTACTGGAATCTAAGTCTCTTTTTTTTTTTTTTTACAGTGGGTGTAACACCATTAGTGAAATGAGGTAACCGCAGAGTTCTCCGTTCCCACCGAAGCCAGAGATCTCGATGAAATTTAGAAGGGACTATGTGAAAATTGTGAGAGAAATTTATTACACAGTGACACTTGGTCCCTTTTTGAGAGTATCAAAATGCAATTTAAAGGGAAGGAAAGTGAGACTGAACTGCAGCCGTAAAATCCACAGTTTGACGACACGCACATTATAAAACCTGCCACCCCTGGCTCATAGCAAGGAGTACAGTCATACAAGAAGTTAAATATGCTTTATCAAAATATTTCAACATTTGACGGTTTTGGACTTAGATGAGTTTTTTTCCTTAAGGAGAAATGAATTACATCCACGAATGTACCTTATTTTGTAAAGCCTTAAGCCCTTACTGCTGTCAGAAAGTTAACAGCATACACAAAACAATTCAGGAAAACCTGGAAAGCGTTTTTTTCTTCACAATGGACTTTTGATTTTGGAGTCTGTTGCTTTCAAACTGATTCAATTCACACTTCACTTGCCAAATAATGGGCAGTACAAGAGGTAAAGAGGAATGTTATGCCTGTACGAAAAAATTACTTCTTTTTCACTATTGTATCAAACACTATTGTATCACACTTGATGTGAATTCTCAGTCTTTAATAAATGACAATGCTTACAGTCATTACTATTGCTAGGCTGAATTTGGACTTTAATGAACCTCAACAGCAAAGACATTTTCCTATTCTTTTGACTCATTTATGCAAAAAGTGTCCAGAACAGAACTTGGATTTTAAAAAAAATAATAATTGTGTGTCTAGAAAGATGAAAGCTTCTTGCACTTCAGTTAGCCCACTGCTTTTCAGCTCCTTTTGTTTTGTTAGCACAGGAAATAAGCCATGCACCATTTTTAACTATTTCTTAAGGGTAAAAAGAAGATACCTATTGCATGTTAAGAAATCAGAAAACTAGATTTTAGTGAATATGAGCCTCCTCTTAAATGTGAATGAAGTATCTTTAGGTAGCAAAGCAACAGCGGCACCTCTTCCCTCTGTAGCACAATTGTTTGATTTCATTACATTATTGGCTAAAATAATACTTAGGCTTTATTCCCAGGTCAGTTTCTGTCTACACAGGAGTCACTGGCTTTCCATAACTGCTGTTTCAAGCAGCACTTCCGTGACCACTTAAGAGAAGTTGAAGATTAAGTGTTCCTCACATTGAATTTACTGAGTGCAGCAGTTGAGTTAAATCTCTTCTCTAGTTCTGAAGTTCAATCCCTTTAAATAAATTAAATTGTGACATAGAAGAAAAGCTTCGAAATGTCTTTTTTTGGGGCAGTTTTCCTAGCTACTCATTGGTAATAAAAATTAGTTTTATTATTACTAAAAATAAATATTTTCCCCACTGCTATTTAAATGCATCTGGGACAAGCAATGACGTTTGAAGCATCTACAGTGCCATAACCGCATCCAAAAATTTTCATTGCTGCCGTCAGTATTAGCAGTTAAATCACTTGCCAACTACATCATCACACCACCAGAGGGAGTCGAAATCTACATATAATTTCTAAAAGTTTCTAAAGCGGTGGGGCTACAGCTTAAAACATTAACAGAAATCGCTGCATGTTGTGACTACTACAACAAACGGGTAAGAAAACCAAAATAAATTAGAGGAATCTGCAGAGATTGGGAATTGCTGAGGATAAAGATAACAAAACAATTATAGCAACCTCATCAGTTGTACCATCACTACCCAGAGGTAAGAAAAAAGTCTGTGATGTAGAGAAAGGAGTGCCAAGCAACTATTTTTGCTCTGTGTTTGGAAGGAATGAAAATCATGCATTTATATTGGATTTTTCAATGACATCAATAACTGGAGAGAAGGCTTAAAAATCCGTAGATCCAGAATTAGTACACAAAAAGTCCTAAAGTAAAAGGTTGCCTTCTTTGGTCTCATCACGTCCCTCTGAATAGCTCATGGAATGCCAGAGGCATCATGAGGACACTGGGCTTGCGCCATGTGCCAAAGGAAGGCAGAAGTAATGGGGTAATAGTTGTAAACTAAAAGAGGGTAGATTTAGGCTAGATATAAGGAAGATATTTTTTACGCTGAGGGCGGTGAGACACTGACCCAGGTTGCCCAGAGCGGTGGGAGATGCCCCATCCCTGGAAACATTCCAGGTCAGATTGGACGGGGCTCTGAGGAACCTGATCTAGTTGAAGATCTCCCTGCCCATGGCAGGGGATTGGAATAGATGGCCTTTAAAGGTCCCTTCCAACACAAACCATTTGCTGATCCCCTGATAAGACAGCGGCAGAGTACTGGCCTGGCCTGATGTGACCCCAAGAGAAAAACCTTGAAACTTGCAGACAAGGCTACATTATGGTGTTCCAAAAACAAGATCCTTGGCAGAGAGGGGGAGAAGGAGACTTCCTAGGATCAACTGGGGCAGATTCCAAGAGATCTGTACGCCAATTTGGCAGAAACACTAAGAACTGGGCAAAATGTGGCCCCAGTAACAGGAGTGTCAGCTGCTATTTCTGCACAGCAAATATGAGTGAAGAGACTCAGCCGCCCAACAGCCTGTCTCTGCAACAATAATCACCAGAAGCAAAAAAATACTAGCTTCATGTTTTGAAAATTAAACTTCAAAACAAATTTGGAGACCTACGACAAATAAATTTATATAACAAATCGGATCTTTTTAAAAGCTATGAGGATAATTAACTGTTTGGTCAAATACCAAGGAGTCGGTGGGTTCGTCAAGTCTCGATGATCTCTAAAACAAGACTGGATGCTTTTCAGTATCATGAATTGGTCAAACATAAGTTATTTGCTTTACAGAAGACTGATTTACATTTGATACCCTGTTCTGCACAGGATGTCAGGTAGGAAATCACTGACAATTCCCAAAAATCCTTGCTGTGTCATGCTGTGGCAGCCTCCAAAACACCGGGCATCCCCGGGAAGGCTACGAAGACCAAATCAGTGGGCATCACTGGGGGGTTGGACTAGATGATCTCTAGAGGTCCCTTCCAACTCTGACAATTCCGTGATCATTCTGCCACTCTGTAAACCATGGCACACCTGCATCTTGAATGCTCCGGGCATTTCTGGTCTCGTTGGTCTGACTCGGTAGGACATTTCTGATGATGTTGCGATATTCTGTTGGCTTTACACACAAAAACTTACTTCATCTGGCCTTAGTCAACCTTTCAGAACTCTGTTGTCTAACGCTTGCTGTCATTGGCACAAAGACAAATGCTGCTTGTGTCTTCCAAGGTTCTCCAGATATCAAAATCTTTCCTCTTCATGTTCTCCACTATCATAGCTCCTCTCTATGGAAAGTTCAACCAGGTATTTCCAGGGCAGATTAGGACTGAGCCGCAGTTTATTTAAAATACAACGAAGATGATCAAAGGAGTCTCCAAAAGGTCTAGCATTTGCCTGGAAGCACAAAATGGATAATTTCCAGTCTGCTTCACTGCCCTGGAGATCATTCTGCCTATCAACGCAGACCAGGTAACAACAGAGCACGTGCTTTTTTCAGCTGCTGGATAAAAACTGAAGTAGAAAGCGATAACGTTACTGTGACTACAGTGGGTTTGGGATGGATGTGAACTACCATTCTGTGGGCTTTATCCTCAGTTCACACAGACGATTCACGAGAAAAGTTTCCAGGGAATAACTGCCACCTTTCAGCCTCTTTAGTGCTCCTGCCGGGTCCGAGTACAGGTTCTTGAAAATCTGGAGTTTCACATCGGTAGGACCCAGCCGGTTTCTGCTGCAGCTTCCCGACCTTACCCTGCTTCAAAGTGCGAAAGGCAAATCAGCCACATCTCACACCTGCTGTTCAGAAGAGTATATTTAGATCCAAGTTTGAAGGTGCTATTTGAGTTTGTACCTTTTAGGTTGCACTCATTCTAAATAAAATAAATAAAATAAAATAAAATAAAATAAAATAAAATAAAATAAAATAAAATTTTACTCCTTTTTTGCGGGTATTTTTAAAACTGTTCTTTTTGTACTTCTAACACTATTCATCCCATTTATCAAATATAACAGTTGCCTGAAGAGTAAGATACCTATTCATTGACCAGTGTATTTGAAGCTCAGTATTTCTACACTTCTGACAAAGGGATGGGTTTGTTGCATCGCCTGCCTTCATATTTTTATTCCTTCTATATATTGGACACTGGAATCTGCACTTCTTTTTGGGCAGAAAGATCCATGCATTGCCTTTCAGGACAAGCAGAAAGGCTAGAGAAATCGAAGAGATAAGAGGGTTAACATAAATAGAAATCTCAGGAAAGGGACAGAACTAACTATACAATGTGGGGAGTAAAAAGAAATAAAATAATTTAAAAAAAACAACCCCCAAACAAAACCTGCATAACCTACTTAACCCAAATGTACGCTAGAAGAATGTGGGAGTCTTTAGACATACTGACAGCATTATAACATGGAACTTCACCATATAGGCATATTCACACATTTTTCACCAAAACCAAGCTCCTGACAGTGCTGGAGATCAGTAATAGCTCAAAAACTATCAAGCTGGCTTAGAGACTTGTTCAGACACTTCTCCCTGCTGCCATAAAGGTTGCGCATAATGTACCCTTGGTTATTACTTACAAAACTGCCTTCACCCAAGCATTCAGGTGCTCAGCTTACTTTTTAGTTCTTCTGCCAGAAGAGTTCCCAGCACAACTTCAAAAGTCAGAACACTGGAGACGCAGAGCAGCAGCTTTCCAAGGGGAACACCCACGGCTACTGCTCTGCACAGCTCCGGCAAGAATCTCTCCTAAGGGAAACCAAGGTCGACTTGTTAATAATACATTATGTACTTCTCCAGCTTGCTTTGCATTAACTTTGAAGCCACCACAGTGGTTAACCATGCAACTTAGGGCAACACAAAAACACTCTTCCTATTGCCGAACACCATGGCCTGGAGAAGAAAATGGGCTGACTGAAGATCAAAACCTTCGTTACAGTTATCGTTCCCACCTGATTTGCCAAACGCTGTTCATTCCCTGGTGTTTAGCAAGGCTTAGAAATGAGGGGAAGTACCCCCAACAACAGATTTTCATAAACCCGTGGCTCTGACAGGATTGGCCAACAACAGGCTGGGCTTGCCGTCCTCCAGACCAGGGTGGTTTGGCTTCAACAGCTCTAGAAACTGGAGCATTCTGCTGCCATCTGATTCCACAAGTCTTTGATGAGTTCTGAGTGGTCTTCCAGAAACTGGCTTTCTCCTGTTTCTTCCACCCCTGCTTTCACAAAATGATCCTCTCATCCAGTGGTTTTCCACATCCAAAATCAGATTCCTGTCCTCACTCATTTTCTGAATATCCTGGTATTGTGTAAAATAAACCATTGCAATTACTTATCTTGGTAAACTTCTGCCACGAGGCTTTGCACTTTGTTGATGCGACTAAGAATTTGAGAAGAATTTATGAATTTTCTTTCTGCGAACTCATCAGAAAGAAAACTTCACTGGGATCTGTTGGTAACTGGCACATAGTGAGTTAAGGAAATCAGTGTCCATGTTGCTGCCTTTACCATTTGAAAATGGCACCATTTCCCTCCAAGAAAAAGAGCTGACAAGTGAATGTGGTTTTTTTCCTTACAGATTTTAAGTTAAACATGGAGACATTGCTTCTTCAAAAACAACGATGTGCAACCAGAATGTCCTGTACATTACAGTGAGGCAAAGCGCTCAGCATTCCCTTCTCCCCATTTCTTTCCCCCTCCCTGCCCACACCAACAGAAGCAATAGCATACCCTGTTCCAAATTAACACAGATTAACAGCGCCTGCTCCTTTATAATCAGCTGTCAGAGTCCCTCACCAAATTAATCTATTGCCTTTCCAGCCTTGGAGGTAAAGGCAGAAATTACAGATGATGTCTTCTGCTGGGACTTTAGCAAAAGGTGTATTTTTTCTGAGAGAGAATAATTTTGCAGGTTCCTTTCTCTACAGGTGAAAGAGATCTGTGAAGAGATCTATAAGCATCAAAATTAGCCACAGTATCTTGATGGTAAGACTGTCAGGGCTGAAAGCCAATGCCAAGCCTTTATGCATTTCTGTAATCCAGACGTAGGTTAAGATTAAAGGCCTGTTCTCGCTTTGGTGCTGAAGTACATCTCGAGCTTTCCTTTTAATCCGACAGCTTTAAAATTGAAGTCAGTGACCCGCCAGGGCTGCAGGATGGGCTGACACAGCGATACATATTAAGTAGAACAGCATTAACACTTGAAGTTACAAGCAGGAGGGCTACAGCACCCCGAGTTCTCATTTGTACAATCCCTGCACAGCGAATGCATCGTTAGAGAGAGGGATGCTGTTCCCTCGAGTAGGCGCAGCTTCAGAGCAACACCATGTACGGCTGAGCTATGGATGTAAAGAATGAGCACTCATTAAGGAGCCATCTGAGAAAAGCTTTGAGGTTCTTGCTGCTTTTGTGAATTAATTTAGTTCCTCTTCTCCACCGTATATTGATTTTAAAGGAAAAAAAAAAAGAGAGATCCATGCTGTTATTAATGAGTAAGTTTCCACAGACAATACGACGATACTGTTGCCTCGTCATCTCTGTCAGCGTAACCCGGAGACAAACCCTGAGCTTTGCCCCCTCTTGGCATCACCCTCTTTAAATACAAGCTCCCTTCTTCTCACTTTGCTGCGATTCCAAGGACTAGTTTACACCTGAAAGCTTTTTTAGCAGAGCTGAACGTGTCACACCAAATCACACCCGTAACCGGTGCATAACGTACTTGGTTGGATGGAGTTATATCGGGAAAGATCAGTAATACGTCTCTACGTATATTTTGAACTAAACTAGCTAAATATAGTGATTACCCTTCTCAGACTTCTTTCGGTTATTCACAAGGCCTCAGCCTAAATCCTTAGATTTTCTCTTACAAAAATAAACCTTTGGTCACAATCACATGAAGACAACTGCGTATTTTTTTTTAAAAAAAAAAAACAAACCCAAAATAAATCAGATTAACGTAAACGAGAAGCCAATTTAAAGATTTCAAGTGTGATTTCTTGGCAAAGTCAAATTGTATTTGTATGTATTAAGAAAAACGCGGGAAGTTGGCAATCAGTCGGCAGTTTCATCTGCGATAGGTTTTTGCGCAGTTCCTGAACAATTACCGAGGCGTTCTGGTTTTCTCTGCCTTATTGCTGGCACTTCCAAGGAAGTCAGCAGAATTCTGCACGAATTCTGTGAACACAGCCAGACTGGCTGCCAATTTTAAAATGTGATTTTATGTGTGAATAGTATGGATTCCTTCCTACCTCTGAATTAAATATTAGTTCTCCAAAATCACAGCATTAGAGCATAATTAGGTTGTGCAGTGCTTCACTGCTAATTTTACTTTGGATTAACTACGAAATCAATTAGTCCAGTGTTGTGTTAACCAAAATGCCTTAACTAAGTTAACAGAACACCTTTGCTTCCCGCTGTCTCTCCTGGCTGAAGGGTGATACAAGCACCGGAACTAAGAAAAGGGGGGAACACATGGTCATAAGAAAGGGTAGGGAACAGCCCATGGAGTGAGAGTAAGCTGTCACTCCATGCCACACCATCACAGACTCACATGGGGTTGGAAGGGACCTCTGGAGATCATCTAGTCCAACCCCCCTGCCAAAGCAGGTCCATCTAGAGCAGGTTGCACAGGAACACGTCCAAGGTGGGTTTTGAATGTCTCCAGATAAAAGACAATCACCTCCCATCCCATCTACCTCAACACTTACCACCGATGCCCAGGCAGCTGCAGACTTCCCTCCCCATCGCATGCAACATGAAGGCTGTCAAAATACACGGGTTTTCTTCAAATTTATGTTACTGCAGGCACCTTAGGTTTCTCCGCTCCTGCTGCTTCCAGGCACAACAAAGACGACTGCTCCAGCTGGTCCGTGTCACTGAAAGCATTACTTTATTTACTACTGCAGACCACAGGAATCATCCTCAGCTTTCTTTTCGACACGGATGGTGTTCTGAACATGCAAGAATCCATTGAACGAGTGATAGATAAAAATGCAGAATGGCAGGGGAGAGCCAGCCAACAGCTCTGCATTTCTTACTTTTTATAGAGCCCAGTGCCCTGTGGGTCAAAGGAGCAAACGGAGAAGGGTTTCTCACAGGTAGACAAAGGTCAAAACACTTTTTCTCTCTTTACAGCAAGAAACAGCCACGTTATTTCCTGTTCTCTCAATCCAGAATAGTCAACTTGAGATAGTCAACTACCTCGACTGAAAGCAGGCAATGTCGTGTTTCGCAATGTAAAAAAGTGCTGAGAAAGACATCAGACGTGAAGGAAAAGACTGAAGACCACCAATTTGGTAAAAACACCTGCGAGAGTACTTGAGAAATAAAGAAAAAATTCCAACTGAAGACCAAAATGTCATATAGAGATGCACACGTGTGCAGACAACACACACACGTCCTCGCAGACCCGCAGAGTCTGTGCTGAGTAACTGGCAGGAACGCTTGCGATTCAGCGCCAGTGAATATTGCCTGCACGCGGAGACGGCGAGGGGAGAAACCTGCCCCTGAAAACATCTTCCCAGAAGCCTCTCATCCCCCATGACCTTCCTCCTGTTTGGCGGCAGCCCCCTCGTCAGCTCCTCTGAACACGCGCACGTCGAGAACTCGCTTTTAAGTACAAGTTCTCTTAAACAAGGCGTTATCCCTTTACAGCGAGGCCGAGACGCGCGATACAGCACATTATCCACATACACGCACGTATTAAAAATGTAAGACCCTTGTGCAACACTTCATCCCCACCAGTAAACGTACGTCGTCATTCCGCGAGTATTTTCTGCCAGGAATTGTTATTGTTCTGCTCCCGGATGATCGCTGGGATACGCGGCTCTGCAGGCATCGTTATCTTGCTCAGGAAAGCAGAGATGGAAAAGGGCTGGGAAAACATGTCCATCAGCAACGCCAACTTGAATCCTCAACCTATTCTGATGCAACACTGTATTTTTGTGCTCCCCCCCCCCCCGCCCCAAACTGTTTAATAAAACATTTAATTATTTTTTTTTCATAGCAGTAAACAATACATATGCCAAATGCACTGAACCTTCTATTAAGAAACAATAAATATTTCAGCTGCTTTTAGATAAAAAGCGTAGAAATTTCACTAAGGTAGAGGAAGAGCAAGTCATGTTACTTCCCTTCTACTCCTCTAAATCCTTTAGAAGAATTACCTCTTAATTGGCTAATATTTGTGTTTCTGAAAGTACTAAAAAGAAACAGCTTTACAGAATATAGAGTACCTTAAAGATTAGATTAATAACCGCACTAGTTATTTAAATCTTTACTGAGAAGCAATGTATCTTTCAGAGAAACCTGCCCACAATATTGCTGACCACACAACATTTCTGATCGTACAGAGATACCATCACGAGACACTGAAGTTGCTTGACACGTAGCAGCACTGTGGAGGAAACTTAATCCGAGTATAAACATAATTTACAAATTTCACCTCTTTATCAAGGCAATACAAAGTATTTATAGCAGTAACGAAGATTGGCTTGTACGCTTCAGATCGGAAAGAGTGGTAGGAATATGAAAAAGTTGGCCCGTGGTCTTTAGATGACCCAGAGGTGCCAGGTTGGGCAACAGATGAAGCTGAGACAACATCCTTATGCCCAAAGTAACTGGTCTCCTGCAGGGACATCCGAACAAGGAGTGAACCTGCTCCTCAGCCACCTGCAGATCAGCAGTTGTTTATGGAAATATGCTAATCTGAAAACTCAGGCATTTTAGCGTCAAACCCACCTCCTCCACAGCTCTGGTACCTGGAGGCAGCAGAAAGTCAGAGGTGATAAAATACTGCAGCTGGGAACTGGTTCAAACCAAAGGCAAGGTGGCATCTAAATGTACTCACCCCTGCCAAAAATAATCTCCCTGCTTTTAAATTTTTATTTAATAACTACTGCTGGAGTGCAAACAGGACACAGAAATATTAATCTATAAAGGTTGCCTTTGATACAAGTGATGTATTCTAATTGTAGTCTCACAACAGTCTCTCAAAACCTGTGTGAAAAAAACCTCTGACAATGCAGCCATTATCTCCAGCATTTAGTATCTTGTGCAAGCATTCTTTTTCTTGTTTCATCAGTTTGTCAAGCAACAATTTAAATTTCCCAACAGGGAAACAACTGTTCTGTGTTCCTGACTTCAACAAGTTACTTCAGCTGGGTCACAATATTCACCTCGCATCCAAAAGTTTCTTATACTTAAATGAAATCAAACCGAAAATTGCTTTTTGTTGTCCTCACCCTGAAGACAAGAAATTCCAAGAACTCCTCAAAGTGGAAACTTTACAAGCAAGCTGTTCTCCAACCTCCCAATTCACATGTGCTGTCTGCAAAGCAAGTATTAATGGTGGATTGTTTGTCGTATTTACAGCAAGTTTATTGGGGAGAGGGCAAGTAATTCTTTTACAAATGAGCCATGTTCACTATTGAGATTACTTCCAAAGAGAGCATTCAGAAAGCAAACCTGAATATATTACATTGACAATTATTTTTCAATATTTTAACATCGGCCACTTAGAATTGGTTGTGTTATTAGCACATACACTGATCTTTAAATATACTACTCCTACATAAACAGTGCATATCTCAATATTCACATCAACCTGAAATTAATGCTGCAATTACTGTTGACATTCACATCAAGAAAGTAGTAAACTATTTCACATGAGCAATTCCAAAACCTCAGAATGCCATTATTAATGTTAAAGAAACACAGAACAAACATGTTGGGCTTCAAAGCCTTATTTTGATACACACAATCCCTGTAAACATGGATGTATTGTATTTGTCAATACTGATATCTGATATAATTCTATAAATAAAACCACTGATATAAACAATTCCTATAATCTTTCTTGCATAGGGTTTGGATTAAGGTTACTTTAAGCTAGAGCAAGCTGTTAACAAAATCCCTAGTCAATTAGTCTTCCATCACACAAATTTAGGTGCATGATTAACTTTTCACAAGGAGTTTCTCCGACTTCAGCGGAAACCCACACCTGTAACCATTTGCAAAACTGGAGTCATCTTTAGCACTTAAGTTACCCTTTAGTCATTGAGAATATGAGCAATAAAAAAGCTCTCCATAAATTTATAAAATATACTGATTCAAAAGTTTATGCTGATGTTTCTATAAGTCACATTTATGAATCCAAACAGTTATGTACATACTATACTATCACAGTAGGAAATACTTCACTGTAGAACACCACAGTGAACAAGTTGTGAAGCACAGTGTTCAAGAGAATTTCCCTTTAGTATTCCCAGTGCATAAGTTCTTAACATCTACACTACACAAGGTGCCCAGGGCTAGTCTTTGTCATATACAAGGTAAAAGCAAGTTAGAAAGAGCTCTGCAGTTTAAAGTAAGGAATGAAAACGGTGGGTAATATACAGGGATTCACTCCTGCAAAGTACAGAATTCTCCTTCACGATGACCACGACCACCAAGTACGGTGGATTTCGGGTCATTCAACCCAGTAAAACAGTGCTCAGCACCTTGTAGGAAGAGAGATCTGAGTGCACTTTAGTAGAAAACATCTCCTTTCGATGTTATAAAGTGCAAAACAAGGAAACACATATTCTAATATTTTACAGTCACTATTAAACTGCCGTATTTGCACAATGCAAAATTCAAATAACTCGGTACACATTTTGTATGGACCCTATAATAACAGATATTGAAACTGGAGTTTTTGCATCTTTAAAAAAATTGTAGTATTTTAAAGTTACTGTGTAAATACAAAAAGAAAATATAAATTATAATTAATTCTTGAAATAGATATTTTAACATGTGACAATTTTCCAAAGCATTCAATAGGAAATTTCACTTTCTCTTATAGCATTACATTTTAGAATCTGTAAAACACTTTAAAAGTTAATAACTTCAAAAAGTAGAAATAAAAATTATTGTATCACAGTACTAGACACCTCACCTTATCAGACATCTTTTTACCCTACGTGTTTTTTAAAAAATTAAATAAATAAAAAAAATAATCTAAGACTTATATTACCAGCTGTTTAGAACAAGATACATGGAGTTACTTTTTAAAACAACATAAAGAGTTCCGTAACGCCTCTTTTTGCTCTTAAAATTCAAATAAATGGGACAGAATGTAACCACAAATTTAAAAGGCCTTAAAGTACTACTGCTTTGGTGCATTGAACCAATGGTTCCTTACATGCATGAAGAATCAAATTCTATGATATTCTTCACAGAGCTGGGCAAAAGCAGAAGATCAAGAGTTCTATACATGTTACAGAATCACAGAACTGTAGGGGTTGGAAGGGACCTCTGGAGATCATTTCCCCCAACCCCCTGCCAAAGCAGGGTCACCCAGAGCAGGCTGGACAAGAACACGTCCAGGTGGGTTTTGAGTATCTCCAGAGAAGAAGACTCCACACCCTCTCTGGGCAGCCTGTTCTAGGGCTCTGGCACCTTCAAATTAAAGAAGTTTTCCCTCATGTTGAGAGAGAATTTCCCATGTTCCAGCTTGTGTTCATTGCCCATCCTGTCACTGCGCACCACTGAGAAGAGCCTGGCCCCATCCTCTTGACACCCGCCTTTTAGATATTGCTCAGCATTGATGAGATCACCTTTCAGCCTTCTCCAGGCTAAACAGACTCAGGTCTCTCAGCCTTTCCTCATCAGAGAGATGCTCCAGCCCCTGAGCATCTTTGTAGCCTCCATTGGACTCTCTCCAGTAGTTCCCTGTCCTTCTTGAAGTGGGGAGCCCAGAACTGGACACAGTGCTCCAGATGGGACCTCACCAAGGCAGAGTAGAGGGGGAGGATGACCTCCCTCAACCTGCTGGCCACGCTCTTTTTAGTGCACCCCAGGAGACCACTGCCCTTCCTGGCCACAAGGGCACATTGCTGGCTCGTGGTCAACTTGTTGCCCACCAGGACTCCCAGGTCTCTCCCTACAGAGCTGCTCTCCAGCAGGTCAGGCCTTCACCTGTACCGGTGTGTGGGGTTACTCCTCCAGAGGTGCAGGACCCTACAATTGCCCTTGCTGAATTTCATTAGGTTCCTCTCCACCCAACTGTCCAGCCTGTCCAGGTCTCTCTGAATGGCAGCACAGCCTTCTGGTGTGTCAGCCACTCCTCCCAGCTTTGTATCATTGGCAAACTTGCTACAGGTACACTCCACTTTCAGAGTTACGCTCTGCTGACAGAGCTTTCCTTTCTTAGAACAGTGGGGAAGAAACTGGGAGGAAGGTTTTGACACTGAGGAACAGTCTTCCTCGAAGCTGCACCATGAGCAGCATAGCTCCTTACCTTGAGCTTGACTGCACACTAGTAATTTAGCCCTAAGAGAATACAATGTGGTTGTAGAATAGTATTATACCATATCCAGTGATACCAAACTTAATGCTAAAAAGAAATGTACTGAAATACAAAGCTAAAAAGGTATGATTGAAATACATTTTTTAAAGCGACAGACGTAGTCCTGTAGCCTGTAAGCCATATGGAGGAAAGGTGGGAGAAGATGATATAGGTACTGCCAAGTTTATAACCGCTTAAATCTTCAAGCTGGGACATCCTCTGCTTTTCAGTCAGAGAACTGGAAGATGGTTTCTGGGTTATTGCTGTCTGTAGGGTTTGTTGGTTGCAGTGTCTTTGTAGGTGTAGTCTTACCATGAGAATGAGAGGAAGAAGAATGTGAACTTTCACTGGAGCTGCTACGTGTCTCTGTGCTTGTACTCGTTTTTTTCATTTTCCTTCTCTTTGCAAGAGGTGCCTTGTCAACATTCTGGAGACAAAATCCTTCCCTTTTGTACTTGTTAAAGGCCTGTTTAAAAATAAAAGGTAATTTTAAGCTTTTCAAGAGGTTTGAAACATTTTATGGCTCGTAGCTTATTAAGAATGTTCCATGGTAAGTCATAAGATAAAACTGTAATCTCTTGACAGATCCCTACAAATTCTTATTGTAGCTGTAACTAACTTTACTAGCCTTTACACATATTTAAGAGCCAATACATAACATTATTAATTGGCATCTTCCCTTTGTTCTTTTAAATTTAGAAGTATTTTTTATTAAGCCTTAAACCTATTTAAGAATACAGTTTCAGAAACTAGACTGAGATTAGTTTTGCTTCCAGCCCAAATTACATTGCATTACTGGGACAAGTAATGCAATTACTTGTCAAGTAACAATTCCTTTCTTTTTCTCTTCTTCGTAATAAGTGTCTACAAGTATTTCAGCATAAATCTGCTCAATTCCAGTTTATTCCCTGTAGAAGGAATCGTGAGAATCAACACTATGTTTGTATAATACAATTGCAGCTCAAACGTTTTTAGTAAATATACAATAGTAGACAGGCAAGTCCATTAAAAAAAAATATATTAAAAACATGAATTAGAGATGTTCCAGAAATTTTACCTCGATTTTGTAACCAAAAGGACAAAAAGTCAAACAGTTACTTAAGTTAAATAGAAACTTTCTTCTCTTTTTATAAAAGTTTGAAGACCTTTTAATAGATTTCTCAAAGAAACAGAATATTTATAATAGCTATTTTGTGAACAGCTGTCTCTCAGTCCCCAAAACCCCACTAGTGTAAATGTCTTCAAGAAATTTATTCTCGCTTCATCATTCATGTTTTCAGTGTACTCAATCATAGATGTTGTGAATGGAGGAAAAAACTGCAGCTATAGGCAATCATGGAAATATAAGGACAAATACTTATCTTTACTTCAGAGAAAACGTACATAGATTAACACATTACAAAAAATTTAGCCCATAAGATTTCTTAGAACTTACATGAAAAGTGGCTTTGACATATGTATGCACCGCAGCTCCTGAGGAGCCTAAGTTATCGGGAGTCATTAGAGGGTTGGATGACAGTTGGCTGCCATCCTGAAGCCATTCGTTGTACCTCAGGCTGGACATTTTAATTCTTTTGTTTGGATCCACTGTTAGAAGTCCTAATAGAAATACATTACATTCTCTTAAAACTCTGAGCTATTTATCTTCTTTAAATAGAAAATGCAATTATTTTTTTAAGAAAATCTCATGCATTGCTTTGATAAGTAAGTAATGACAATATTTATCCTAGGTAAGTCAATATTTATCCTAGATAAGGCTCACACGATGTTATACTATCACCCTCTCCAGAAGAATCATTAATGCAAGAAACTGCTCTTTAACTGTTTGATAACTCACATCTCTCTTCACACAAACTCCAAACTACCAAATGATTCCTTCACTTAAAACCTGTCTAGGATGAAGTTCAAGAGAGTTGGCCTCAGATTCTCTGCAGGATTCACCGAAGGCTGAATCTGGAGATGCCCAAGTTTTGGCAGAAAAATGCCTTACGAGCCTGCTTCTACAGAAATTCAGAACTAAATCTTAGTAGAATTAAGATTGGTGTCTATCTCCTGCTGAAAACATAATTAGATGCTCAAAATCTGAAGAAGAATCGAAGCATGGCAAATGTGAATGGAACACTCAGAAATACAACAGTCTTGGTACACGCACTTAAAAACAGCCTGAGGGAAAAATGACAGTAATATATTCATTTTCTGCAAGAGCTCAGCTTTTAAAACATTTATCTCATAACCTGGCGTTTTTACAAAAGCAAAAATAACAGAAGAAAAACTCTGCTTTTAGATACCTTTTTAAAGAGTGACTTCAGTTTTTCTGAAGCTCTTCAGTTACTTCTAACCCCACTAACCTTCTATCAGCATCTCATGACATCAGAAAGCTCTCTGCCAGAGGTACAAGCAATTCTAAAAGGTGATGTGTCACCTTTCCCCATAACTTTTACTGGGGGTCAGTACATGGCTCAAGCTGTGGATATTATTCTGTCAAGTCAGGCACTCACAGCATCCAGATATTGCACAGTTCTCTAAATTTTATCTTTTGAGATAAAAATATAAATTACATAAAATATTTCTGAATACATACCTTGAATTAACTCCTTTGCCTCTTCAGAAACATTTTTCCAAGCTTCTCCTTCAAAGGAAAATTCTCCCTTTTTTATTTTCTTCATAATTTCCAATGCACTGGTACACGTTAAACTTTTGTCTTGAGACTGAAATGGTACCTGCCCTGATAGCATTGTATACTGTCACGAGAATAAAACAGTATTAACAGACACAGTGTATTTATTGCCAACCCTATTACTGAATATGGAGTGCTGTTGTTTGCATCACCAGCACTATACACTAAAACTTTGACTAACATAACTTCAAGGCTACAGAAAATATAAATTATGCAACACTTTCTCTGGAGTCCTTGTTAGAAAAAGCCCATTCATATATTTCAGGAAACTACAAACAAAACACAACAGTACTTCTACCCAGTTTATATCTACTGAAATTAATTTTCTGTAAATCAGAATGCAGGCTGACTCCTTTTCTGTACTGAAACTGCAGGAAGATTATATGGATGCCTGAAAAATCTCCTAACGAGAATATCTCTTTTTAATAACGACACTGTATCAAGTATTTTTTCCACTCCCAGAAATGTTGAATTTAATTTACTGCTTAAGGGAAAAAAAAAAATCTCCACCCCTGGAAAACATGTGTCTTTGGAACCTGTTATTTGTGGCGCGGTATTTTCACCTCACTTGAATTCAGCATCTACCCAGTTCAAGTCTGAAACTGTGCCAAGTCCTTTGCATTTTAACAAAAAGTAAACACATACAATAAAGTTACAATTAAAAACCTCAATTACTTACCAAGATGACCCCCAAACTCCACAGATCACAAGACTCGTCATAACCATTGTGATTCAAGAGCTCCGGGGCAGCATAATGAAGAGTAAAGCACGGAGTCTTAAGAGGCTGATTATCAGGTGGTTTTAAACGAGCAAAGCCAAAATCAATTATTTTTATTTCCGAATTATCAGTTTCATCTGTAAACAATAAATTCTGAAAAGCAAAGAAAAAAAAAAAAATCAGTGTCAGCACTGGTTAGAAAATTGGTTAAAATACTTAACAGTTCTTTTTTTCCCTACATGTATTACTACAGAAAATTTCCCGTTTTCTAGAGAAAAGGGGAACTGGGAGACACTGGGAAAAAAATGGAAAAGTAGAAATAACAGTACTCTGGGATGCAAGAAAATGTTATGTGTTTATCTGTCCCCTGTATATGCACCAGTCAGGAGACTTCTGTCTGAGATTATTAATGAAAGTGGGTATTTAGCAGAGAGCAGTGAGGAAAATCATTTGGGAAACACTGACAAGAGAGTAACAGAAATGGAGAACTGCCTTCTTCCTCAAACAAAGCACATTTTCTTAAGCTTCCCCTTCCTTCTGGCATGTTCCGAATGACAACCTCGAACCAATGGCCTTCTTGCATCACCATAAAGAAGCTTTGATACAGAAGTCCCTGAGAATTCCAGCTTTGAAGACTGAAAAGTTGGACTTGAAGATGGAGAAGTTGTTATCAGTTCAGAAAAAGATTTAAGACAATCTGTTCTTCTTTTCCCTTAGTATCTCCATTTGTCAACAGATAGAAGAGCAAAGCTGCCTTAGGAAAACTGGCTGAGGCCAAGAAGAATTATAAATTATTTCTACTCCTCCCCTGAACTTCTGAGAGAAAAAAAGGCGAGCAAAACTTTTGCCTTTACTGTTCAATTTATGCAATGTTAGAAAGTCTCACCATTAGAAATCCTACAGGCCTAAGTAATACAAAAGGAGAATGACTCAACACAAGGTAATTCATTACAAACTCCTGGAGAACGGGAAAAAATTATTGCTAGGCTGCACGCAGCTCAATAAGGAGAACCTGAGAGCGTTCATTATGGATAAAAGAGAACAGCACATACAAAACAGCATTTTTGCATTCTGTACTGCTGTTACAAGCTTAATGCACAGCCAGAAAAGTCAGTTTCTCATATTAAAATGTTGTGCAAAATGGATCTGAAGGAAGCTTAATTTCAGCAAAAATACTATTTCAATGACAATAGGTGATTAATACAATCATCTTTTTTCTATGCAGTAACATTGGTTTAAAAAAACCTCCTTTCTTAAGACAAAAATTAAATTGGTGATGTGCAGAAAGAAAGAAACATTCTAATATGGGTTCATGCTAATTGTTCATTAGGTTAATAAAACATGTCTCACAGAACCCCACACTTAAAGCTATACTCCACGTATATTTTAAGGATGTATAAACAACATTACCTCTGCCTTGATATGTTTTTTCTAGTATCTTTAGAACACAGTCTATAGATTAATGATCACAGAAACAGTCCTCAAACCCTCTACTGAGATGCTCCAAATGGTCACGTTACACAAATTCTTTATTTATGTGAATTCTCTATTTTTTATCCAGTACTTTTCCTCTATTTTGGAGAGCAATATATGGGATCTAATCACTATTGCTGAAATAGAAAAGTCTTCCAGTTGGTGCAATTAAAAAATGTCTCATCCTTAGTGACCAACCATATTTTTTAAAATAGGCTTATCGGTATCACATTAGATGTCAAAGTTGAACATCAAATAAATCTGACTGGAATTGTTAGAAAATCAACAGAATTCCTATATCTATCATTTTGACAGAGAGGTGCACTACCCACATCTGTACCGGGAAGCCTGCATATCCCATACCAAGTTCAAGTCTGAACCTGAAATTGGAACTTTCAAAACCACCAGCAGGAAGGAGACAGGCTGGATAAGTCTAACATTCTGGAGCTGTTTGGAAACCCTTCATTACTAGGACTTCCCAGACTTCTGTTCCTGAACACGATGTAGAATTGGAGATGGCCTGATTTACCCTACAGCTGAAGCTCTGCTTCACAGAACCTGGCCTTTACATTCAAAGTGGTAGTAAGACTAAAAATGATGAAAATAGGAAGAGAGAAAGGATTTCTGGGGTTTGTCCTTTTAATAATGACTTGCTTCCAAAGCTGTTTTCTTTCCTTCATGACCTCAGCAGAGAAACTTCTTCCAAGAGTCACATTTGCAACTGACATATTAGAATTTCACAATAGCTCCTTCTTTATTTAATTGTTTATTTAGTACAGGGACTCATGTCTTCAAACGCATTTATTTTGGACTGATGTTTCAAAAACAGTTTAATACCAACACCCAGCAGACAATTCTCTACCTGTTGAAACTACTATAAAATAAGTAAGTTTGTAATATACCAGGAAAGTATATTACAAAAGGATGAAACACCAGCAGGAATGGTGGATCATTTTAAACTCCAGATACAAAAGAAGCAGCTATTTCCTGAGGTATGATAACTGGAATCACCAATACTTATATCCTACAAGTAATATCCTTACTTGATGAAATAACATCAATCTACACTATTCTGGGGCTGAAGAAAACTAACCCATATCCAAGCCCATTGCTGGCAAAGAAAAAGGAGCAAATATTGCCTCCAGGAAGCAGAACAAAGCCAGTGGGTGACCTTAACATAGTAAACTGAATTGTCTGGAAGAAGATGCCGCACAGTAAAAATACCAGAACAAGTAATTATTGAAAAAACATATACGAAATAATTGTTTCTCTTAGGAAACTATTAACTGAACTCAAATCACACATCTTTATTAGTTGGCTTTATTAGGTTGTGGTTCATTTTGTGTTTAACTGGGAGAGAAGACAGTATAAGGGTGTTGCAGGTACCTCCAAAATCAGCCCTACTGAGGGAATTAAGATGAAACGAAAGGTGGAAATGTACAGGTACAACTGAGCTCTACTTGTGAACTGTTTCATGCAATAAATACACACTTACCACTAGTAAAAACTGTCCACAAATAGGCAAAGAAATATTTTTGAATGAGTTGGAGTGTAAATTGCTTACAAAATTAAAAATGTTCCCTAACGGTTACTTTTACCTATGAACTGAAAAACATCTACAGAATTTGCTAAGTAAAAGTTCTAACGTTTTATTAAAAATATAGAAGTAGAAAAAGCTGGAGGAACAGAAATATGTCACATCCCAGATACTTAATAATTGAATGTCTAAACATATATAAGCAAGTCACTATACCTCAGGTTTCAGATCCCTATGGACTACTCCTACGTCATGCATATGGCTCACCGCTGAAACAAGTCTGCGCATAATATGACTGGCTTCAGTCTCACTGAAATGTTTCTTTTTTTGAATACGTTCAAGCAATTCTCCTCCCTTCAGCAATTCCATCACTAGAAATGTGTGAAGCTGAAAAGATAAAGAAAAATATGGGATGTTAGAAATGTAATACTACAGACCAACATTCATTCAGGAGTTAGGTGCTACTTCGATTCTCAAAGTTTGAGGAAAGAACTCTGCTGCTCATACCAAATTGCACCAAATTGCATCTCACATGGCATTTTTCCCATTAATCTCACCAAGACTGAAGAATGTTGATGGCTTACCCATGTCCACCCATATTTATTTACAAAAATGCAATGCTGCCATGTAAATGGACAAATTTGTAGGAAGATGAAATGCCTTTCTTTAGGCTAACAAATAAAGCCAGAAAAGCTAGACTTTTGCTGTTTAAGCCTGTTGTTATATAGGGATACATTTCTATTAATATGTGTAAGGAGCTAAACATTCAATGTTACCAAATCCTTTAAAAGTACCCTGAAACTTTACTGTGAAATCAAAGATTACCTAGAATTCCTTCCGATTTCATCCCCGACAGAGCAGTAGCCAAAGCTACTCTAGCATTAGAATCACAACAGACATCTTCCCAAACATCACAGATAATTTTTCAAATTAAAAATGTAATAGTTGTTTAGATGGTTGTTCTTTTCAAGACAATCAATAAGCAGTGACTTCCTGGATGGCAAGACAAGATTAGCACACTATCAACCAAATGCCTTGCCATTAAACAAACAGCAGAGTTCTCAGGACAGGGAAGTGAGTTTTAGCACTCCCCAAAGGCAAGGGCTGTGGGCACGCGATGGCTTCTGGCGTTTCCTTCCCCTGAATTACAGTAACAAAAGTAATATTTGCAAGCAAAGAAAAAAACTTCTGGGAAGAGGTCAAAAAATGAAATTCAAAGAAACAGTCAGGAACAGAAGATGGACTGTGTTTAGATACCAAGGAACAGAAGCGGAGCTACTCAGACAGAAAGCAGTAACACTTCTTGGAATAAACAAGGTGTCTCCGAGTCACACTGCTGCTAGCGCTTGCAAATTCTATTTATGTCTCGGGAACAGCTGACAGGTAAGTCAGAAAGGACTGAGACTCCTCTCTGCTAGAAAACTTCTTGTGGCTCACCAAAAGAGACTGCAGCCCAATACCCTATGGCTGGATTACTAATGCAGAATCTGATCAGACAGATATTTAATCAGCAAGTTTGAGTAATCTGGAAAATAACACCTGGGAGCTACCAGCAGCAACTAAAACTACAATGGTTTGGTTGGCTGAGAGTGGCCTATTCAGTCACAGAGCAATCCGGGGAACATTTTTTAGATATTCCTGAGTATAGTCATTTTATGCTAAGGAAAGTGAAACAGTGTCCTGTTCTAGACACATGTACTCATATTGTATATAGATGTTAAAAAAAAACAGAAGGCTTTCTTACCATTAAAGATTACAGTATTTATTTTTCATCCTCTCAGCTCATTTTAGAAGTGCTCCAAGTGAATGCTTTGCTGCTTCTTGTATAAGCAGCACGATGGGGAGACCGGGGTATGTGGGGAGGCAAGAGGGCCTAAGTTCCATTACAAAATCATGGACTGGAATCATGGAGTAGTTTAGGTTGGAAGGGACCTCTGCAGGACATCTGGTCCAAACCCCCAGCTCAAACCAGGGTCAACCTCCAAGTCAGATCAAATTATAGCTTATTACATGCTGCATTACACTAAGGAAAAGAATAACTAAGGTCTCTAAATAAACCCTAAACTGATCTCAATAAATTTTCAAATAGAGGTTCTACTTTCACATTAAGCTACTTGGTTATCTCCATTAATTTACTAATATGTAAGAAAAAAAAAAGCTAGATATGTAATCTTCATATGCAAGACTTTCAAGTTATTTCACAAATATTATTATTTTAAGATTCATGACAACCCTAAGGGAAGGTGATTAGGTACCTCAGTATCACAGATACGGAAACTGGACCATGAATATATTGTATGACGATTAACAAAGCAGAATAAGGACAGAACCAGAAACAGAATCCAGGACTAATTCCTCCAAATACTTTTTTGATTTGCTAGATCTGCTTGAATGCAGAAATTCTGCTTCATCTTCTACACTGACTAGACAAAAGACATAGGAAAAAAGCTGCCCCCACAGTAATACAGGACGCTTAACTCCCAGAAGTTCTTGGGGAAAACACATGGCAATGTGTTTGGCAAGTGCTGATTGTAGTTTCTTCAAAGTACCTGGTCATGATAAACTTCATGCAACTTCACTACATTCGGGTGTCCTTCGCAGAGTTTCAGAGCGGTTATTTCCCTCTGGGTGTTGGCTTCCATTCTGGAAAAATTGAGCAGTCATTTTGTACCCATTCTACTGAGCAAACCGTACATTCAAAGAGTTACACCTAATTTTTAATTGCTTGCAATCCAAACTTTTTAACATTACAACTGCTTCACCACAATTAAAAGCATATTCAAAGTAAGCTGAGCAAAAGTCTCCACATAACCCTGAAAGTTAGAATGTTAAAAAAAACACACCCAAATTAAACAATGTTTTTGATGCAACTGCAGCTTGCTACAGCAAACCTGGCATGATATTATAGGATAGTTTCTATCTAAACCAAACCTTTCCCTTAGTCCAGGGCAATTTGACTTCACCTCTGTTCCTACGAATATTTGTTAGTTCAACTTTATCTTGAAGATTCAAATTACTGGCCCAATTCTTTTCCATTCTTACAGGAGATACGTACTTCTAAAGCTTTATTGAAACTATGAGCACCTACTAGAAAAGAGTGACACAATCTATGTATGAACTATGTTACACAACTGAACCCCTAAACAGGCCATTGTAAAAATCAGAAATGGAAGAGATAAGAAGAGAATAAATCCAGAGCAAAAATCATCACACAGACTCTCTTTCTGAAACCTACATCTGATTCTCTTTTCTGAAATCTAAAGGGGAAAAAAAAAAACCCAAACACGGTGAATATTATAAAAAATATGTCAATGGGGCGAGAGCAGAACATTTTCTTTTCCACTAGATACATATGTTGATTTATTTTGGGCAAATAATATCTGAAATTTTTTGCCAAAACTCTTTTGAATAAAGGCTAAGACTGTTCTGACTTAGAGAATGGCCTTATGGATAACACAGATACAATCTCTCTCACCCGACATGTTCTTAACTTCTGGTTGCACTTTTTTTTCCTAATTAGGACCAGAACCATGATGAGAATTTTGTGTGAGAAAATGCCGTCTTTCTGCAGGCTTCATAGAATCACCAAGTAAACTAAGCTGTTCCACCTGCATCTCTGCTGATGTTGTTGTTTAAACTCAAAGTGATTTCAGGTCCTCAAGAAATTTTAAAAAATTACTCAGATAGTAGTTTTGGGGGGAAAGACTATCAGGAGAAGGTGGACCTGGGAAAAAGATGGAAAAGGTGCAGTAGCATGAACATAAACCTTTTGAATTTCTGAGTGGACTTTTCTGAGTATTTCCCCTCTATGAATAGTTACCATCTAAGATTTTAAACAGACAATATCATGAAAAACAAATGAGAACCTCTGAAACAGTAATTCAAGCCAGTTTACAGGACTCCACTGTTTCATTTGCCTTCAGACACAGGTGGAGGCAGGTCCAGTGCTACCAACACAAAGCAACACCACAGAGGAACTCTTAATCTGAGCTTTCACCTCAAGTATCATGAAAAGGTTTGCCTACATGTAGGATTCGCTTTTTTGGCACCTATGATGGGTAGGAGTGAAAGACTGTCTGACTTTGAGGCAAAGAAGTTACTAGACACCTATTAGACTTTTCCTTTCAGCAAGAGTTACTAGCATGGTCCTCAGAGCAATATTATGTACAGTTTAACAGTTTCTTATTCAAGGCTGTGTCCAGCCAGAGTGTGGGTTTACTGCTGCCTCTAAATACTGCAAAACCGTGCTCTGAGTCTGCTCACAGCCTGCAATCCTAAAATAAGCTCTGTATACAGATCACTTCTTACCTTCATTTAGCCTGGTCCACCAAGATGAAGGAGAAAGAGCAAAAGAACCTGTGAGTAGTATCATTTAGGGACATAATTCCTAACAGTTTAGTTCTACGGGAGAAGTCAATACTAGTTTGCTCACTGTGACCCAGAAACAAAAATCCATTAGCTGAAGATGTGACGGGAGCTCTGATCTGCAGCTCTGCATGCAGCACCAAAAAAACCATTTTGAATGTAGACATGAGGCAGAGATTTCCAGATCAAAACACCCCATGTAGGTGTCTGCTGCATCCTACTTGTCCATGGTCTCATTATAACAAGTGAAACTGTCATTAACGAATCTTACAGGGTGAACTAGTTCACTGTAAAATACATACCTAGAGTAGGATTCAGTGGCCTAAGCATAGGAGAGCCTGGAAGACATCAGCCATGAAGACATCTACATAAAGGTAGTAGTCACAAGGACTGATGGGAACTGGAGGACAGAGAAGACACCAACAGATGCTAAAATGGCACTACATAGATGCCTATGTTTAAGTTACTGAATCCCACTGCTAGTGCCTGGTCATTCCAGTCCCTCTGTAGGCTCCACTAGTAGTTTTGAGTAGGCCTCCATTAATCTCAGAAAACTGAGATGTCTTTATTTTGGTGTCTTATTTCTTGAGCTTATCCTATCCAAAAAGCATGTGATGAAACACTGAAATCTGGTTGACAGTTACTTCTAGAGTCTGGAAAAACAGAGGTACAGCCAAATGTCTTGGAGAAGAGATCACTGTGAACTATCATTCTGATGGCAGAACATTTACACTTTCCTTTCCTGCCAGCATCTACGTGATACTGAGGACATATTTACTAAAGAGCAATGCAAAGTGAAGCTACAAATCCATCCACCCCACAAAGCATCCCTTATCTCGATTTTTCTCTGGGCAGAAACTGCCAGAGGTATCTATTCTGGAAGAGGACCAGATGGTCCCCAAGTACAAAGCAAGTCAGCTGCCTCCAGCGCGGTGTTCTCTTCAGAACATCCACGAAACAAGATGCAACTTACAACTTCATAGTCTAATTCAATTTTACAAACACACACTTAATTACATCTGAGGCAACCCACACTACGATCCTTCTTAAAAGCAATGTCCTATACAATCAGTGGGGCTGCTTAGGAAAGGGAGCCAGCATAAGCCTACATTCAGTTCACTTAGGTCTAAAGTGGAGGAGGGCCTTGTACTTTACTCTGATTAGGAGCAAAATTAGGGGCAATTAGGGTAGAATACAACAAGGAACCAGAAAAGTACTCTTTAGGTTTCTTTTTGTGTCCTCCCCAGCAAGAATAACATTTTGTTTGAAAAGACTCTCAGAATCTGTTAAAGGTCATGAAGTTACTCTAAACTGACGATTCTTCAAATAGGAAATTATTTTAAAGCTATTTTTCCACTTCCAAAAATGTAGAGAACATTATTCTAATCCATGGGTGACAGTACGCAAAGAAAATATTTTTATTGTCTTATAGAATATTTATACCTTTTGCTAATTATTTTTACTGCATACTCTTGGCTAGTTTTCTTGTGTAAGCACTTTCGACAAATGGAAAAACTTCCTTCTCCCAATGGTTTCTCTTTCAGATCCAGTTCATAATGATGATAAAATGGAGAGTCCTGTTAGGAAACTGTCTGTATTTAGTTCTGCAGAATACTTTTAGTATACACAGTCAAAGACAAAGAGTAAAGTTTCGTAAGAATTTTTCATCTACATTTAAAATTATAAAAGAGCTCTCTTTTTCATAAAATATAATCTTAACTTCTATTTAATAAAATGCATAAACTTTATTCTAACAATTAAACAGTAAATCTTATGTTACATTAAACAAACATAATCACTAAATAAATCATTACTGCTACAATAGCTTAAGATACAAAATATTCAGACAAACAGGATCAAAGATGGCTGTACATACATTTATCCACAGAACTACGTGCTCATTTGAAGACATCACAATAGCATGTGCTCTTATAAGGCTTCACACAACTATAGATACTTTTAGGCCAATAAATCCTAGAAGGAATTCTGATATAATTTAAGTAGCTTCAAAAACATCTACAATGGTTGGCTGAATAAGAACTATCAAGAGTCAAATTACTATTACTACTATAACTTCAGTCTTCTGGAAAAACCAGACAGTCATCTCATTTTTCAGATTAAACTTCAGTCACTTCTTAATAGTATCACATGCAAATTATACGCCTAGATCATCTGAGGAGCCATTACAGAGAACAGATAAATGAATAATAACTATTTTGTAATCTGCAGCCTCGCTTGTGATTGTACTTTGAAAGTTATATGCACTTGCAAGTTAATGAAATTAATTTAACTCTGATATTATTATTACCTTCATCATAGCGCTTCTGGCAATAGTTGTAGTTCCAGGTCGCTCATCCCCCATATAAAACTGAAGAGGATCTACTGTAGCTGCATTGCGTTTAAACAAAATAGAAGGTGCAACGAAAGAATATCCCTATGAAATTAAGACATCGGGAAAGGGCATGGCTTGAAATTGTTGCACACGAACTACTGCATACAAAACATTACAAATTTCAGAAGAATTTTTCGAAGAAATCAGCATTTTCATAATCTAACACAGAAACTGTAACTGGCTTATTGATGGGTAGATGTTACTCTGTTCAATGTGAGCAGGTATCTACCTGGAATTAGTTATACGATTCTCCACAGTTATAGGAACAGAAATAATAATACAAAAAAATCTGGTAAATAATGCTAAAAATCTGGTTCAGATTCAATTGTTTTGCAATAGTGATGAAGGCTCATACTTCAAGCTTCACAGAACACCTTTAAGCTAAGGTGTGAAATAGTTTTAATGTTGTGATGTAAGCATCAAACCATTTTAAACAGCAAACCAAAGTAAGTCTCACATTAATGATGTGCCCAGTTTGGGCACTGTAACAAGAACAGCTGTGATACCACTGCAGAATGAAGCAGGTTGTATTACGACATTCATAAATCACTTGCTACAGACACTACAAATCTAACAGCTTCCAAAATACGATGTTATATTCCTGTACGCTTAAGCATTAAGCTGCTCAAAACCAGCCAATAAAAACCACCAAAGCACAAGGAGGGGGAGGAAAGAATGTAATTGGAACTGCTGGTCATCTCCACAGCTTTGGTACTTCCTCAGCTAGAGCATAATATGGACATACCATTACTGAACAAACAGCCCTGGGAACTGGGATTGGAAATTCCATCACTAATTGCCAATAACTCACAAGGCAGCAGAAAAAAAGCTAGCTATATACGTGGAATTCTTCAATAAATAACTTTTTTAAAATTACTGTGAATTCTGAAAATACCTGAAATATTCTTTCTGAAGTCTGAGGGGTTGCTGCAGGAGAATACGTCGGATCCATTTCTGTAAACTCTTCTGCAAAATTACTGACATCCAGCTCATCTCTGATTACCGGTTTAAACGGAGCCGATACTTTTTTGGCAGCTAAATCATCCCAATTTATATTCTACACCCAAAAAAAAATAAAATAAGTTTGAATCAAATGAAAATTTAACAGACACGGATATTGGGAAGAGAAACTTGTCCAGAAACAAACAGTCCTAACTCCATTTGCTATTTTCCACAATCAACACAAAGAAATTTAACAGTAGACAGAAGTCAAACAATGAGTGTGACAGCCTTTAAGTTTCTTCCTCTCTTTCAGAGGAAACAACATTTATATTTTTGTAAGCCATAGTGCACACGTGCAGTATCTTTAACTCTTCATTGTTGGCTTCTATGCTTAATTACTGATCTCAGCTTCCAGAGCCCTGAGAGCATAATGACTCTGGGTTGTTACTTAAATGCATGGCTATAAGTAGGAAGCACAGATATGGTAGTTATGAGAAAATAACCCTATTACTGGAAAGGAGTGGAACTGAAATGAAGTCAGATTAGAAAGTGGTGTATGAAGAAAAAAGAATCTATCTTCCAAAACAAACAATGAATAAAGGAAGTTTAACTCTACTTTGTCAGGCTCTCTTACAAGAGAAAAGAAATGCAGGAGGGATGAGAAGAAATTCAGAAGTTAAAAAGCCAAGATATTGCCCATGTTGAATGGCACGATAATTACTCTGAAAATATTTATTTGAAAGGTTAATTTACACTACCAACTTTAAAAACTCCAAATACTTCAGAAGCACCGGAAATACATACTTAAGTTTTTTCAAAGAAAGAACACAAACAATTTTAACCGCAATGGATGGAACAGTACAGATATTGCACGCAAATCTGATCTTCGCCATTTTTTGAAACCAAATGTTAATGCACTGAAATCTGAACAGAATTAAAATCTACTAAACAAGACTAAATATTTAATTGGGCAAAGGAAAATACAGAAGAGGCATTTATGAGTAATGGTAAATTTTATCAATATTCAAATTTTACTAATAATGTTAGTGGCAAACTTTCTTTTTAAAAAAAGTACACAACATATAATTTAAGTGTTTTCCATTAAACCGTCTCTTTTAGTGTCTCTTTTGGCTGCTTCAGGTAACTGTTAGAAACAGACAGACTCTGCTAAATATCTACCATATCCTTCTCGTAGTAAAAAATCCACGTACATAAGCACATGGATATTCTTACTTCAGTGCAATTATTCATGCAATTATCATGCTTCTAAACTATTCTGTTAACAAACCAACAGAATTTCTTTCGACTTGGATTTCAAAGGCATTACCGGAGAGTAAATGGTATCTAGGGAGTTTTTATTTTACCTGGAAAAAGGGATGCTGTTTGATTTCATCGGCATCAGTGGGACCACAACCGAGTCTCTTCTTGGGGTCTTTCATCAAAAGACGTTGAATTATATCCTTAGACAGTGCACTCATTTCTTGGGGATAAGGTGGTTCACTTTTTAATATTCTCCTGTAAAACGTAACAATTATTTGGTAATTACTTCATGTGTTGACTGTTAAATCAAAGAGTTACCATAATAACAGCAGTGTTTAACATGTCATTTAAACTTCTATTGTACCCAAAGACAGGAGGATGACAAACATGAAACGAACTTTTTTTTTTTTCTTCTTTTAAATAAAGAAACTTTTGAGGAAAAGCAGACATGAAACATGACATGTGAGGAGATAAACTATGTAACGTAATCCACAAAAGAAAAACAAAAAACCAACTCTCATTTCATGCATACTGAGCTTACCATTACTACCTGAAAGAAATCTTGTGGCTACAACAGACGGCTTCAAAAAAAATCAACCTGATGCCTAACAGCAGTCAAAAAATCCCAAACAATTCCAATGTTAAAATTTATTAGAAAATAAAGAGAAAAAACACACACTTTGGCCATTTGAGTTTGCCTGTATCTTGTCTATTGTGTGCAATGCTCACGCCCTACTCTCAAAAGGAGGCACTATAACTGGAAAAGTTTTATAGAAAAGTAACAAGATTAATCGGAGATAGAGAATGTGTTTCATAGGAAGATCTACAAAAAAGGCCAGGACTATCCAGCTTAGTTAAAAGACGACTTAATGGGACTGGCCATAGCATTCCCCTCAAAATAATGAACAGTGAAGAGAAATTGGTTAGGGACCTCACTGTCTCTTTCAGTACAAGAACTAGAAACCACCAAACAAAGCTAGCGGAAGTTCAAAAGCTTAGAAGCCTACGCAGAATCACATTTCAATACCTATCTTATATACGTGCAGCTCCCACAGTTTAATATGAAGAGGAAGGCAAGTTTTTCTTCAGTTACTTCAAATGTAGAAATTGAATTTAAGAAATCTGAAGGCAAATTGAGAATGAACACACAGACAACACATACCAAAGACATGTCTAGATACACACACAAAGTTTTAGTATACAGAATCACAGAATGCTTGAGGTTGGAAGGGACCTCTGGAAGGCACCTGGTCCAAACTCCCTCAGCTCAAACACAGTCACCTGGAGCCAGTTGCCCACGACCATGTCCAGGAGCCTTTTGAGTATCTCCAAGGAGGGAGACTCCACCACCTTCGCATGGGCGGCCTGGGCCAGTGCTCAGTCACTCTCACAGGAAAAAAGTGTTTCCTGATGTTCAGAGGCAACCTCTTGTGTTTCAGTGTGTGCCCGTTGCCTCTAGTCCTGTCACTGGGCACTAACGAAAAGAACTTGGCTCCCTCCATTTTCAGCCTCCCATTAGGCGTTTCTATACATTGAGCCCCCTGAGCCTTCCCTTCTGCAGGTGGAACAGTCCCAGCTTGCTCAGCCTTTCCTCATCTGCTTCAGTACCTTAATCTTCTCAGTGGCCCATTGCTGGCCTCTCTCCAGTATGTCTGTGTCTTTCTTGTACTGGGGAGCCCAGAACTGGACCCAGTACTCCAGGTGTGGCCTCACCATTGCTGAGGAGAGAGGAAGGCTCATCTCCCTCAACCTGCTGGTACTTTGTCTAATGCAGCCCAGGGTAACATTTGCTGCCTTTGACACAAGGGCGCATTTTTGGCTTGTGTACAACTTGGTGTCTATATATCTATATGCACACTCTATTTATCTGTATGCATACTCTCTATACGTGTCCTCTCAAAATATGCAGAAGCAGCACTTAGAATGCCTCCACTAAACACAAAGATTCTGAAGCTATGAGAGACTGTGAGGCTGGAATCATATGAGGTTGTGGCAGCACTAAAATCTGAATCGTTGTATGTCTCTGACAGAGCTTAAGTTGATCACTGCAGGATATTTCTAAATCTTGTTTAAGGTTACTGATGACATATCCTTACAGTCAGCTATCCCATGGGAAATCTTTTATCTTCAAATACGTAACTTCTTGGATTACTCCAAAAATAGATGCAAACAGACTGTTTCCTAAATAATCTTGTCCTGCCAGTGTGGAAGGACAAAAACAAGTTCAATATGCACATATCCCAGGGGTTGTTTCTGCTGACGTAGTATTCAAATTCAAGCAAACAAAAAGACAAAGCAAGCAAACCTCTTGGTTTAAATAATGGTGAAATGAGATAGGACAACACAGTCTGAGATTTAAGATGGATTGTATCTTTACATGACTTAAGGATAATCTGCCAATAAGGATTTAAATCCCAGCCACTCTGTCAGCAGAAGTAACAGCAACCATAAGCTTTGTCTTCAACTTTTGGACACGCTTCACTTTATAGAAAAGGAGAAGAAAGCACAATATTGCCAAATGATTTCTTATTTTGGGATGTTAATACCAAATTTAAACATCACTGAGTAGGAGGATTCTTACACTGTAGGACTGGTGGAGAAGTAAAGATTCAGCCTCTTCAGAAATCATCCAGTTTCAGAAAGGGGAAGTGGGTCAGGAAGTAAGAAAACATTCCTCTTTAAGACAGAAGATGGGACATCTTGATAGTAAAATTACTTGATTTACAGGAGGGCCAACAAAATCTTCTTAGCTTGAAAATCACTTCAGTTAGAGGAGTCCAAGGAAATGTATTTTATCAACCTTTCTGATGACAGAATCAGAAGGGTATATAACAAAGGTCCTGGAAAGAGACAAGTTCTCTTTGGGCTCTCAGAAGGGCCAAAAAAACCCTCAAGCCAGTATTTTTTTAAATTGATTTCTAAAGCAATGGGATTGAGACTCTGGGACGTCCTTAAAATCCAGGAGAGAAATTGTAGCACATTTTCCTCTCTGAAAAATGTCAGAGATTACAGGTTGGCAAGTCAGATAAAAATTTGAAAATGTCTGTGGAAACTGATGCTGAATTGGAATGACTGTTTCCCTAATTAACATGGGTAACAGAACAAATGAACCCAGTTCTGTGCAGCCTCAGAAGATCAGTCTTCGTAGCCATGTTGCTGCTAGTGAATGCTAGCAATCAGATTCTTCCCCTTGTCTCGGGCTTCTGATGCAAATACAAGCACTCGCGTAACAGAAAGAGCGTGGAAGAAACCTAAGCAGTGAAAATCTTTTAGAGAATCCTGCGCTTATCCTTCTAATTGCAAATTTCCAGTTACATATTGCATGTCTTGGGTCAGCATGAGAACTGCAATCAGTTGTACCATTGATGTGGTAACTGAGCCGAGAGTTCCAGCTGAAGCCAAGACAGGTTTATATAGGTTTACAGAACTTTTCCCATTACTTGATTTTCTGCTCTTTGGGTAGAAACCACTCCTTAAACTCTTGGGGGAAGGAACCCCTATAAAGATCATATCCGTCAAAAAAAATAGCATACCTATTTTGCCAATAATAGTTTGGTATAACAATGTATTTTACCTAATGGAAAACTTCCATGACAACAGTATCAGTAATTCCTGCCTTTTCCCAACATTTCGGTTTTAAATTATTTCCCTTTATAGGCAGAATTAACCATGAAGTAGTATTTAGCTATGTAAAAAGCAAGTTATTACTATATTGAGGGATATCTTCCATCTGTTGACCCTCCTAGAGCCCGCTGCAGAGAAGGCAGCATTTTTCCCTGCTGTGTAAGCCACATAACACCACATAAGCGGCACTTATAAATGCCAGTGGCATTCGTTCAGAAATACTTTTGAGGTTGATTGATACTATAAAATATTAATGATACTCTGGTTCACAGAACCACACTACAGAAGCAGTGAAAAATGAAGTTAATTTATTTAGAAGTTCCAGGAACTACTTACAATTGAAGTACACGAAGCCCTATACGCATTAATTAGGATGGAAAGCAAGCTGCCAGAAAAGAAGGACCATATGGGATGAAGATGTGAGAGAGCAGAAATTGGTTAAGACTAATCAAGTAGCTTGATCAAGTAAAGAGAGTCCGGCTTTGCTAGTACAACTGAAGGGTAAAGTCGCTGAAGGCGACTAACAGTAGCCCATAAAGTGATCAAAGGAAGGGAGCTGCATGTGCCCAAGTCCTTCCCAGGATTTCTGTGCTTTTGAAAGAAGCTACGGCCTTTAGCATCAACCATCATTTCCTTTCCTGAATCACCTCCATCCTCTTGTACTGGACAAAACCTCAGGCTCAAATTTAACAGCAGATAGCCATTGCGCCACACAAGGGAATAAAATTATCTAAAAATATTGAAGATTACTTTCCACCTAGGTAAAAGGAGGACCTGGATTCATTTAGAAAATGACTTATTTCCTTAAAACTCGGAAAAATCAAAGGCCATGGTACCTACATTTTCAGGGCTTGTGATAGATAATTCAGTTTCCTCTTACTCAAAGTCTGCTGCAATTGGCAAGTTAAAGCGTATTTAGGTTAGAGAACACAATTTCTGTTTAGAATAACTTTGCCATCAAGAAAGAAGTTTATACCAACTGGTGTCTCTCTGCCAAGACTAGTGATTTCATTACCAGTGGCAACTGTAAATATCTGATGAAATTATCTGCAGTTCAGTTTTTCATCAGTTTAGAGAGGAAATGAAACTAGAAAGATCAAAGATAGTCGAGGAGAGAATTTGGAACCGATTATTTATAGGTGTAAAATTATCTAGAGTCTGCATCCCAATTCAACAGAAAACTCTACAGAAAAGTTTACCAGTTTCTGGGAAAAACTGTATCTGTGAAATTCAGGTCAAGGTTCTCTCTAAAAAAATTCTTAACTCCTTCAGAATTCCATTTAGCAAATCTTGGGAGTTAAAATTACCAATTCAGACATGGCATTAAGTAAGCAATCAACAAAATTTCTAGCAGTCAGAAAGAGTTAATTTAAGTTTTAACTCCATCATAAAGACCAAGAGTGTGGATTCCCCTCCCCGATGTATTTTTTGAAGTTTCCTGTTCTGGTAGAGACCTAGAAACCTATAAACAGGTCTCAAACTCCCAAGAAATTGCCTGAATTTGTAACAGATGTAAAATAAATTACCTAAATAATTGATGTATGTTCTGTTGCCCATTATAACCTTAAATATCAAGTGATTCAGGTAAGAGTCAGAAACATGGTAATACATTCCAACAGGAGCAAGACTATTCTTAGTTGGGGGACTGGATTTACAAGCTCCTCTTGAAGGCTGTTACTAATTGGTGCCATTTAAGTCCTCAACACCCTGCTCCAAGAGAAATCCAGTAACAGGAAATGTTTGCTTTCCTATTGAGAAATAGGGGAAATGAAATATGGGGAGATTTCAGTAATGTGTTTTAAGCAAGCTTGCTGCATTGTCTTTTTAAAATGGTCCAATGCTTTTAGATAGGTACTGAAAACAAACCTTTGAAGTCTAGAGATTACTGAAGGTTAACAATGCTGATAATCAGGAAAAGCTTTCATGTAAAATGTAAGAATGGCATAGGTTATTTCATTTCCCCAAGTATTATATTTGTTTCTTATCAGACATGCAAGTATGGCTAGAACAGATGGCATTCTTTGTTTCATGTTATACACAAATAAAATAAATACTACCTGTTCAAAATGGTGGGAGTAGGATACATCTGACTCTTTAAACCTGTGGTCTGATGGACTGATCTAGCAAGAGCTGACAAAAATCTAGCTAAAAATATGTTTCATTATGCATTAAGATTTTGAATGGGATAATTCTATTTACATACTAGTTTCATATTTAATTTGAGTTCCTTTTCAAGAGTAAACATGCAACAGGGTTCAATATCTACAAAGCTGTGGTTTGACTGCAGTTTAAACAAAACAGGTCTTTTGTAAAGGTCAGTTCTATTATTTCAATAATCTGTTGAGGTTAATAAAACCTATCTGTTTCCAGATGTCATTGTGTTAAACAGAACTAGAGCACCTAATATGTTACCCTGGTCGCACCTTAATCCTAAATTTTAGATTAACGCTCTCACAAAATATATATTGTGGCATAAGCATCACTTTGTGAGCAATCATGTGTACTTCACTGGTTTGAATCTTACCTAGAAATCTCTGCTTGGGAATTCTTCTCTCCATCAACTGTAAATGGTGATGCTCCAGTTAATAATTCATACATAAGAACACCAACACTCCACCAATCAACAGCCTACAGAACAACAATAATTATGTATGTTATGATATGTTGAAGTAAAATTGTTAACAAAAGAAGGAACAAAAGAACGCACCCAGAAATCAACTAGTGAGGAAAGAGCCCATCAATACAAAGGCAAACATATCTATAACAAAGCATAAACTACAGCAGTACTGATTAGGGGTATTTTCTATGAGAAATTAATTTTATTTTGAAATCTCTCTACTTACCTGCTTCAACTAATTTCTCATGTTGAACTCTTTCAACTGAATATGAAAGTTCCTTTTTTTTTTTCATCCCTCAGAATTCATTTTTATTTTTACTGTTGTGAAGGGGTAAGAATTCTAAAATGTACTCAGAGTAACAGAGGAACCTAAGCCTTGCTATGTAGTGGAACCTGAGCTTTTAGGAGCTTGAGAATGAAACTAAGGAACTTTCAAAAAGCACAATTTAGGAGTACAAGTCACAGTTAATCAGGGCACATAAAAATGCTGTGGAATTTTATCTTATATTCCCTGGTAACGTACATGATCTTTGGCTTCCTATATACTAATTGTATTATTTGTATCTCTGATATCTCTTAACTTACAAATTACTTCTCTCTTCAAAAGAAAAGATGCTACTATGAATAATAAAGGAAGCAGTTTAGTTATTTCAACAACATTAATTTAACTACAGGTGTTTGAACTTCTCAGTTTTACTTCCATGAAATTTGCAAACCAGTGAAACAAGTTCTGTTTTACTTATGTTGACAACATTAATACAATGCAGGAAGACAATTAGTGAAATGATAACAATTTGGCCTTTTTTTTTTGTTTTTTTGTTTCAAGATACACAAAATTTAATGTTTCATATATTCAAGCCATGAATATAGTTCAGAAGGACTATCTGAAGAAGCCTCTGTACTGTTAGTAATTATCTTTGCAAATACACAATGATCAGAGAAAATCCCAGCAGAATTTTTTTCTTGGTACGTGTTTCCGAAAGAAAAGGAGGTTCAGCAGAATCAGAAATCAAACAAACAAAAAAAACCCACTTACATACTAGAGCATGTATTTTAGACAAACAATATGTCTATCTAGAAGAGATTACAAATCAAAAATATCGACTAATAAGAGCATCATATACTAAAGCAATAGCATTTCCTCTTTTTTAATTAGACCTTTAAGTTGCTAGATATGTATTAAATACACTAAAAACCTTCAACACTGCATCCCACAACACTTCCAATGGTGAGGGGCAAAGAGTGTGGGGTGAAAACAACCACCATCATACATGTAACTGAAAAATCACCCTCATTTATCAGCTGATGCTTGGTATCAAACTGTGAAGATATTTCTTACAGAATACTGTATGGCTCTGCATCACATCTAATGAAAATATCAGATAGAATCAATCAAAGACAACAGAACAGAGGAGATAAACTATGTAACGTAATCATTTTGTAAGCACTTTAAATCAGCAATACTGAATTTGTCAGCCCTTGAGAAGATGGAATCACAATTCAAAGTGACTGACGCATCAGAGAGGTGATCTGAAACTGGAAAGAGTAAAGTAAGAGACAGAGTGCAGGAAAGAGCTTCAATTCATAAGTCTGTAAAATCCCATTTTTAGTAATGACTAGGCAAGAGCTATGGTAGAAAAAGATGCAGAAGTTGGAGTGGAAAACAAAGTAGATGTGAGACAGTGACTAAGTGAAACAGCACCACACATTCCATTTCATGTTTAATACAAGAATCAGAGAAGGAATCATTCTGCTTTACTCCAAACTGCCCACTGAACAACAGCACATCTGAAACACTGTGCCCACTACAGTTCTCCTGACGTGAACAAATACACGGGCAAACTCAGACCAAGAGAGAAGCAGAACGCACAGAAAAGGAGAAGAAAGAACCCTCTCAGGCAAAGTCAGACAAACTCTAGTTAGCTTAGAAAAAGGAGGTGAAGGGCAACATAACATTTTCCAGTGCTTAAAAAAGCTGTTATAAAAGGAGCTGTGATCAACTATATTTCGTGACCCCCAACAGAAAGACAAGTCAACTCAATCTACAGCAAAAAACCCCATAGACTAAATATTCTCCAAATCGTCTCAGTATAGTGAGCAATCAGAAGAATTTATCTAGGAATACTGTAGAATTCTTATGGGGAGTAGGGTGGGGTTTTTTGTTTCCAATATCATCTGTGAATTACGTTTGTCTTGATCTTTCCCATCAATTACTGACACTTCAATTTTTAATAAAACTTGAGCCTCAAGCTAAACAGAATTAATTTTTACAATCTGAGAACATTTATAATATTAATACCATTAATAACCCACTCCAGACTTCGAGAAAGACAACAGATTTCCCTGATGTACACCTTAAAAAAATATATCAGAATTAGCCACAGAACAGTCATTTTTTCACTTTGAACTAAATAGTCTTTCAATTAAAAGGAAGTAAGTGTCAGCTAAGTTTTTTGTCTCGCTGCACATTTAGAACAAATTTTGAATAGAACCCAAATGAGTCTCAATTCCCTTATAAATATGACCGAAAATATATCATATTGATGTTCTTAAATTTAGGCAATAATCTACTGTTATGGTTTGAGAAAACCCACAACAATCTATTGTCGTTTAGACAATTATTCTATCATCTGATGACCCCTCCCCATCTGGAAAGGGGAATCAGGGAACACAAAGAAACACAAGGGTTGAAATATAAATGGATTTAATAGACTAAGACTATATAATTAAAAATAATACTAAAGAACCAGTATTAATCCCTATACTGATAGAAGATATACAGGAATTATAGTCAGTCAATTACATCAACAGGAAGCTGCGTACTCCCAGCAGTGGACAGCAAATGGCGGACACTGGGAGTGCAATGGCTTCAGGAGGAAGGGAAGGCCGCAGGGGTCCAGCACCGGGGCAAGGAGTTGTCTGGACCCACCGCCATCAAGGGAGAGAGAACTACGCGGCAAACTTTTCTAATTTATATTGAATGTGATGTTCATGGTATGAAATAATCCTGTTGGTCAGCCTGGGTCAAATGCCCAGGCCTTGCTCCTCCTTGTCCGTGCACCTGGCAAGGCTCGAAAACACTAAGACCTTGAATCCCACAGAGCCTGGCTGGCTATAAAGTAAATATTTTCACAAATTCAGACACTAGAGACTTCTAGAAGTGCAATTTTCCTCAGCATTAGAAGAGAAGTTAGTCCTGTGTCTCTCAACCCAGGACATCTACTTTAGGACAACCTGAAATAAGGCATGTTTAAGTAAGACACTATTACATTTTACAAAACCCCCTCAAGCTGAACAACAGTGTTGCCTAAAAAATTAATTTCTTTTCAGCGATGAACATAGATAGAACATACCTTATCGTGTCCTGTATCTCCTCCTCTTACAATATCTGGAGCCATGTATTCTATTGTTCCACAGAAGGAATATGCTCTCTCATTCTAGCAAAAAGAAAGAAAAAAAAAAATTATATCAAACAGTTGTATTATACAAATCATACGGGACAGATATGGCTAACAGTTCCAAGATGCTGGCAGCATTCTTCTCCAAATAGCTCAGAACTGCTAGCTAAATCCTATTCCATCACATGTAGAGATGTATCACATAATGCTACGGAATATTTACAGTCTTCTATGAAAAAATAAAATGTCATAGGTTTGTGTGGCAGTCTAAGATAAGCACACAAAAATTGAAGTATTGATATTTAAAAAACTTTCCCATAACTCTAAATGATCTATATGTTTCAGAACTACCCAAGATTCCCCAAGGTAATATAGACACACATTCTGAAGGCTGCAATATCGATACTCTAGACAACAAATGAAACCTTTCCATTAAAAAGAGCATTTCATTTTATGATGTACAATTTGACTAAATTAGATACAAGATCCTTTGGGTTCCCCATATTTAGGAATTTACTATGACCTCTAGAAAAGTAATTTTCTTTCGCAACACACACATAGATAAAAAACACAACATTCTCTCAAGAAGAGACTTGGAGAGAGACGAGAGAGAGAAAGAGAAAGGCAGACAGACAGACAGAGTTGTAAATTTAATTTTATTCTACACACTGAAGTTATTGCCTTGATTATGTTCAAAACTAAGCTGCTTTCACAGGCATGTATTAATTGTTCCCTGTTAGCGATTTACCTTTGAGGTCAACATGAGGTCATGCTGTACCTTGCTAATGACGAAAGCACATGTGTTTGGGCCATGCAAGACTGTTCCTCCCTTATCCTTCAAGCTTCTAGCATTTTGGGGAGAGATGCTGACAGGTCCTTTAAAGAAGAGTGTTCAAAAAAGCAAATATTTCAAAAGTCAGGTTTTACATTTGTAGATTCAGATTTGGAGTTTAAAACAGGTGCTATATAAGAGAATGTACTACACTAATGAGAGGAAGCTCTTAAAAGTAGAAACAGTGCTCGGTGCTACCCTGAGGCATAAAAATTAAAACAGTCCAACAGCATATTATTCAACTGTATTAATTAAAATACATATACTGTGACTGGTTTTGGGGGGTAAAATTGTAAGTTCAAAATAGTTAAAGGCCTCATTTTGCTCAAATATTAACCTGAAATACTAACTTCTGAGACAAAAACCATAAAATAATAAACTTTTAATGATTCCACTTTCTTTTGACACAACTAGTGTTCCTCTTTGATTATCTTTTCCAGAAAGTGTTATCTAAAAGAAAAATAGTGTGAAAAAAAGCAAAAACCAAAAAAAATTTGTCAGAAATTCCTAGCTCTCCATCCTTGCATAAGCCAATCTAAAGCTATCCATATATCCCTCTGCGCAGTTTTCCTTCAGCTGAGAGGGAGGAAGGGGGAAGGAAGGGGAAGAAGGAAAAGGAATGGGAGTGAAAAATACAAAATCGAACTGTTCTTCACTTGCTACCTCTTCCAAAGAAGAAGGATAATGCAGCTTGAGATTTATGAAACCAATTTATAACGCTTATATAGCAAAAGAAATGGGTGAAACCCACTATTATTTAGTTAGCTGCAAATTCAGCAAATCATCTGCAAAACTATGTATTTTTTGTTTCCGCACTGTGTAATAAAGCTCAGCTAAAAAATACTACAATGACAAGAAACAGACTGGGGAGTTGTACAAGAACAGATATGGTGGTACAGCAGAACCCTTCTGATCTCAGGTACCCTTTGCTGGCAAGAAGGCCCACTAAAAACATTGCAAAACATGCACAATTATTAGCAGTAGCTTTTTTAAGGAACAATTACAATCCTTAATAAACATACCTAGAAGATCTGATTTTCAATTATATTCGCTTTTTACTTTTTACAATCATTTTAGCTTTTAATATGAAAGATGGAATTTCTGAAACAATATTTGAAAATTAATTTTATTTCTTTCTTAAATTCATGTCTGAGGTATATTTTGTCCCTTCCAAAATGCAGTGTTTAAAACCCCCCTCAAAAATTTTGGAAGTTTAAAAAATTAGTATTGTATCATTTAAAATAATTTCTTCTAATTAAATTTCAATATGAAAAACTCATACACAAGTCACAAACAAGCATTTATAAATTGAAAACACTCTGGGATATGTTTGTAATGAATTTTATAGAACCCTCAACTTCTCATCCACAGAGGTAAGCACTTGTGTCCCTTAGCTCTTGCTTCCTTTTCAGTTTGGAAGTGCTCTACTGCTGAAATTCAAGGCTGAACAGAGCCAAGAAGAACAAAGCAGATGAGTTCTTGGCAAGAAATTTAGTAAATAGGAACTCAGCATTAGGTAGGGGAAAAAAAAAGGACCCACTGAGCACCTTCTTCACAATTCACACTGATTTGCCATTACATACACCAGCTTCATATTCCAGAAGCCCTGCTGGAACCAGTTTATGGCTGTTACAGGGTGACCACTATGACAAAACACTCCAATACCAACTATTTATAGTTTCTTATGCAACCACAGAAAAAACCTCAGAGGACCCCAGCACTCCCCAGAACACAAACAAAGCCAACTGCCCGAAAGCAAAGCATTCTCACTCCACTCAAAAGCGACACAGATTTGCCTTAATAAGATGCCGCAAGAAGACCTGACTTCAGCCAGTTGAGGACACAAGGTCTGGATACTTCTTTGTTTGACACCTCTGTTTAGGTTGTCTTTTGCTGAAATTACAAATCCCACCAACCACATCTAGCTATTCCTTACAAAACACAGATTTTGTAGTATTAAGTTGCCCTAGGAGCACTTATGTAAATGTCATGGTTAAACTCGCTTTTTATAGGGAGTCACTTATCGTCCGTACTGTTATTCATTATATGTGGGTTTAAAACCATTTTCAAAGAATGTTACCTCTAATAACAGTTTCCTCTTTTGTCCTGTTCTGGGCTCCCCAGTACAAGAAAGACACAGACATACTGGAGAGAGGCCAGCAATGGGCCTCAAAGATGATTAAGGTACTGAAGCAGATGAGGAAAGGCTGAGCAAGCTGGGACTGTTCCACCTGCAGAAGGGAAGGCTCAAGGGGATCCCATCAATGTATAGAAGTGCCTGAAGGGAAGGAGCAAAGAAGACAGAGCCAAGTTCTTTTCATTAGTGCCCAGTGACAGGACCAGAGGCAACGGGCACACACTGAAACACAAAAGGTTGCCTCTGAACATCAGGAAACACTTTTTTCCTGTGAGGATGACTGAGCACTGGCCCAGGCCGCCCATGCGAAGGTGGTGGAGTCTCCCTCCTTGGAGATACTCAAAAGGCTCCTGGACATGGTTGTGGGCAACTGGCTCCAGGTGACTGTGTTTGAGCTGAGGTGGTTGGACCAGGTGCTCTCCAGAGGTCCCTTCCAACCTTAAACATTCTGTGACTCCATGACAAAAAGTCACTGGAAGTTGTATTCCACCATTCATTTCTGAAATCACATTTCACTCACAAATCAGGCATGCAGTCCTCCCCCAAAAATTTCAAAAACCACAACCAAACCCCATGTTGCATGTTGCCTCTCCCCTTACATTTACATTTCATTCAACCTTTATAACATAAATCCGAACTCCAGAATCCACATTTTTAATACGTCCCTGTTATGAGATACAAGGCAAGAGAGGAAGTTATTCCACAACACCTAGACTTGGGTCATCTACAGGTAAATTCTCATTGAATGTGTACATCTTGCAAATATTCAAGCTTAAGAATTTTTTGCTGAAGGCACAATGCTCACACCTGAAACATTTTCCTTCCCTCTTCTAAGTTGCAGAACAGCAAACAGACACTAAGGGAAGGAAATGGAAGCGTGGCAAACCCATCTTTAATCACTCCCTATGAGCATGCTGTCCATCAAGAGAAATATACAATCTATACAAACACTAAGCAGAAATGCACCCATCTGTTGCCAAATTAGCTGCTTGTACAAAAGACTGACAGAGCAAACTGGAGCACGCCATCTGACCATTGAAAAAATGGGAGTAAAAACACGAACAAAGAAAATGATCAAAGGAAGTCTTAAAAATCCACAAGATTTTGTTTCAGAAGCCCCTCGAACAAAACAAAACCGCATCAAAGCAAAGCACCCAAACACAAACATGAAAGAAGACTACAGAAGTGTGAGCGCTGAAAATACTAACACAGGTAAAACACAATAAACAAAAAAACCCACTTCTGCAAAGAAAAAACAGATGCTCCATCTAGAGCACGTGGCTCAGAATACGGAGGCATCCGGCTGGTTTGGGCTGCGATAGTGTTAATTTTCTTCATAGTAGCTACTATGGGGCTACCTTTCGGATTTGTGCTGAAAACAGTGTTGAAGATAAAGGGGTGTTTTAATTAGACTCAAAAATGATATTTGTGTGTCATATCAAAGGATGGGAAGGGGAGTGGCTAATGAGGATGCACGGGATCATGCGGAACCTGAGCATGACATAAATGGTATTGAATAAGGGATGGAGAATGTACTGGCTTGGCTAGGATAGAGTTAACTTTCTTTATAGTAGCAACTAGGGGGCTGTTTTGAATGGGTTCTGGAAACGGTGTTGATAACAGAGGGATGGTTTAGGTACTGCTGAGTAGTGCTTACACTCTTCTGCTTCTCGCACCACGCCACCAGCGAGTAGGCTGGGGGGGACACAAGTTGGGAGGTGACACCGCTGGGACAGCTGACCCCAGCTATCCAAAAGGGATATTCCATACCATATACTCAGCATATAAAGCTGGGGGGAAAAGAAAGAAGTGTGTGGTGGGGGGGGACACATACATTCAGAATGATGGTGTCTGTCTTCCCAAGTAACCGCTATGCATGATGGAGCCCTGCTTTCCTGGCAATGGCTGAACATGCCTGCCCATGGGAAGTAGTGAGGGAATTCCTTGTTTTGCGTGCACGGTTTTTGCTTTAGTTATTAAACTGTCTTTATCTGAACCCACAAGTTTTCTCACGCTTCCCCTTCTCTCACCCATCCCACCACGGGGGCAGCGATCAAGTGCCCACCAGGTTAAACCACAACAGGAATAGGCCAAGTACACTTTCATACGTGAGCATCAGGGCTACGGAGAGCACCCATTTGCCCTACAAACATTGATTTGGGAAAATGCTTCAGAGTTCGAGCATTTGTGATTTCATCTCCTAAGTGCAAATGTAGATATAGAAAGCACTCACGTGTCTTAAGGCAGTCATTCTGCCATTTCAAGACATATTATTGAACGTTTAAATATATGGCCTTTGAAGCATATCTTCAACTTGACAAACCGCATTTGGACAACATACCCCCCTGCTCTAACAGAGACTTGGGTCCTACAACCCTATGGCTTATTTTAGTCACTACAGTCTTTGTGCAAACAGATTTTAGCTAGAGAATTAGCCAAGTACTCACTGAAACCATTCTTTTCAGTGTTCGCCATTAGGACCTGCTCCTCCAACTACATGAAAAGTCACCTTTGAAATGGAACAGGCTGCTTCTATTCTCCAACTACTTTAATGCACAAATTAGTTTGTTCTTAACTGAGCTGGACTACTACCCTGAGCATCAGATATGACACGCTCTGAATATTCTTTCAAACCATAAAACCTGACTTCTTAAATGAATTTTGGAGATTAAAAAAAATAATAAAATAAATACAACCAAAGCTACTCTCCTCCAAACGTTCTTTAATAGTGTATGTGCCCTCTAATAGAGGTGATAATAGGATATGGTCAAAAGGCTTGGTTAAACCCTCGAGCACGCCATTTGAGCAACCTGGGCTGGTGGGAGATGTCCCTGCCCACTGCAGGGGGTTGGAACAAGATGATCTTTAAGGTTCCTTTTAACCCAAGCCATTCTGTGATTCTATGATTTCTAGTGTAAGAATTTCAAGAAATGGAAACTACACAGTATTAGGGAAAGGGCACTTCTCAGCGATTAAATTGGCTTAGACTTGAATTTCTTTGCATTCTGTATTCACGTTAAATATTCTAGGAACATAATCAAATAGCTTAAGAATTACTCCTTTAGTGTATTCAATATTTTAAAAAATGATAGCAAAACCAAAACCTAGAAACACAAAGTGCTGCTGGGCCAAAGAAGACAAAAGATGACCTCTAGAGTTGGAGAGTCAAGAGCCACAGCCTCCAATGGCATGTATTTTATCTGTCAGCAACAACTCTGTGACTGAGTAGTGTGCAGTGACACAGAGGGAGAGGGTGGAATGGAGCAGAAGGGATCCAGGTCTCCAGACAGCAGCTCACTGAAGGCATTCAGGGCTGCTCTGAGGACCAACTCTCCACAAGTCTGCTGAAGAATTCTCCAGTCCAGACAAGAATTATTTACTGGTTCTTGTCACATTTTTGTTATGGAGAAACAATAGAATTACCATGCATGTCCTGGCTGGGTTCTTCCACAGATTTCAGCAACAGCCTTAGGAGATTCCTATGCTTGTCCATACTTGTTAGCTGGCAAATTAAATTGCTTTGCTCAATCTGACCTTGTCTTTATGAAGGTTTCAAAATGTTATGACCTAGCAAGATGAAAGTAACGCTTAACTGTTGTTGGAGGTACTCTGAAAACCTTGTTTAAACTTGCTAGGTGATTTCAATCTAATACAGGTACGGTCTTTCCACTTAAAAGTCAAGGACAATTCCTCCTTATTGCACAGGTAGTGAAATTCTCCATATCAACTTTCAGATCAGGTATACAGATGAAAAACCAAAACTGATGAAAAACATAGTTTAGCTAAAACTCTGCACATCTTAGGACTTCTCTTTAAGCAATCACTTAAGAGGTATACCTCATGGGAATGTGTACACCACGTGAGATACTGTTATGTTTCCCATTTCTATAAAATCCTCAGGGCTGCAAGTAAAATCCACCACTCTTCTTTGAAAACGCCTCTCACCTACAATAAACTGGAAGCAGTCTGCATGTAACATATATGACAAAAAGAAAGCCAGTCTCTGAAGATTTACATTTTCAAACCAACACATTAGAACTGGTAAAATTATGATCATATAATATAAAGACCTTGTTCTGAATTCTCTTTAGCAAATAAACATTCTAGCCCATGAAAATCTGTAATCTTGATTGTTATTTGTAAAGTATTTACAATCCAAGTTTTCTTCTCTGATAGAGGATAAGTCACCTTCTATTACCAGGTGCATCGCATGTGGTCATTTCTTGGGAGATAAAGATGCCAAAAAAAATTTCCTTGCACAGGGCTAAGACTCATAATTGGGGAAGGGATCACAAGGAACAGAAATGAATGGCAGATGTTAACATTTCTTTAACACCGCAGTATTGTAATTCCTGCACAAGATAGTGCATTTCCAACTTATGTTCTAGACTAAATAAGATCCACAGAGATGCTATGCTTTTGGCTCTCCAGAAGTTCAGCCAATGCGATTGCTTGCTGGTACCACAAACTACAAGGAGAAGAAGCACACAGAGAGAAGCTTCACCCTTCAAGTCATTAAAGTTTCCGAGGTACATCAACCCACCTCTAACCAGAGGCAGTTAACCTCTCCTGCAATGAGATCAACGTAGAGAAATTCTATTTCTTTAGTGCTTAATACAAATTCTAAACAGGAAACCCACAGAAAAATTTCCACAACTTCTCATACGCTGCTTCTCACATGGTCTGAACTCTGTGTGGTGAAGTCTGCGCTTTCTTTTGCGCCGGCTACAAGCCTAGAAGTAGTGTCAGTCTCATCAAACAAAAAACCATACAATAGTTTGTATCACTTTGTTTTGAAGATTCAGTAATGGCAACTAATATCCCTGGGATGCTCTCATGAAGGCTTCATTAAAAAGTATCTGACTTTGTATTAGAGTGTTCAAAAGTTCCTGGCACTAGTTTAAATTGAGTGTACAGAAGTCCCAACATTCTGCATAAATTCTTGTAACTGATACCTGTCTCGGACTGTGACACTTTGCCTGGTGATGAACAAGTCATCCCAAATGAAACCTGCATGTTACCCTTCCACAGAAGGTCTCACTCAAGAAGGTAAGGCAGAAAAGCAGACTCCAATTCAGATCGAGAAATGGCAGCAAGAGGTAACAGTACTGGAAACATGCTAAATAGGCCGTGAATCCTCTTGAAGAATAATGCTAATGTGTTTTTGTGAGGTTCCTGTAATCTCCTAGTGTGCATATTTATGGGTATCAATATAATAGGAATAGCTTCAGCTACAATAGTACAGCAAATGACCTTTCTATTTTGTGGTTTTACCAATTTCACAGTTAACAATGAAGAACATTTTAAACAATACACACTAAACTGTCCCTTCTAATCATTTTAATTATTCAGTATATATTTGGAAATCAACAGAAGCATCATTCTACTATTTTTATGAAGTCGTTGAAAAAAGTAATTAGTTGAGAAATAAGCAAATTCAAACAGTAAAGGCTGGAAAGGATATATTATGCTACTGCATTCAGAAGTAAGACTCAGACTTAAGTAGAGGTATAGGTCCACCTAAAGAGTTTCATAGGTTATCCAATGAAGTCATTTTCTTGTTCTTTCAACAGCAACATATAATCCATTTCTTAATCTCCTCAAATGCCTGAAGTGGTTGATCATTTCTAGGTACAAACAGGTGCCAGTATCTCTACCTGTGCTAGAGGAGTCTGTTGCTTTTCACTTGACTAACCCAAGAAAATATGCTGGAGTAAGACTACCTTCCTTAACTGCACAGACCTCTAAACAAATGTTTCAAGTCCAAAGTCAAACTTAACTTCCTGGTTGCATTAATTAGACCCTCTCTGGGCTCTGTCAGTAGTATACCAAATAACATGAATTTTAAAAAAACCCACAGCAGAACTTCTAGACTACAAGGGCCAGTATTGTTATTGTTGCTATATTGTACAACTGCGAGTGGATGTAATTAGAGTTCTGAAAGCCCTAACTTTGGTTTTGACTGTAAACATAAATACTGAAAACTTTCCTAGGATAAGCATGTCAGGAGCCTGAGCTCATAGACAGGCTCTGCAAACTCTTCCCCTAAACCTCGGTGCTAAGGCATCTGTGCTCAAGACCAGCACTGACACAACACAGCTGAGTAACCCATGTGGAATCTTGTCAGGGGCCTCCTCCACCTTCAGCTGGGAGCTAAATTCAGGCTCTCATTCTTGACCCTTGTGTTAGTGACACTACGGGTACAGCTGTACTTGGCCATGCACCTCACTGGTCCTGATCCACCACCTTTAAATCCCAGCTTGACCTCCAGCCTCCCTTCTCATGACAGGCTTGTCCAGCAACCACTGGACTAACTTGTCAAGAACCACAGTTCCTCTAGAAAGACTGTAAGACTGAAGAACTTAAGACTCCTTTTTACAAGGAGTCATATGGAAAAGATGAGGGGTAATGTGTACAAGTTATTCCTGGGGAGATTCCAATTGGACACAAGAGAAAAAAACTTCACAATGAGAACATCAGCCATTGGAATAGCGTCTCCAGGGAAGTGGTGGATTCCTCAGGGTGCTGGGCCATCTTAACTAGACCGTGCTTTTGCCAAGAAAGGTTGGACCAGATGATCTTTGAGGTCCCTTCCAACCTGGTATTCAATGACGCTGTGTTATTAAGTAAGCCATTAGAGTTCCCTTGGTAAATTTAATGAGAAAACCAGGATCATATGATAAATAAAAAGAATGCTGTCATAAATAGAAATTTACTTGCCATGCTGTAGAAGCCAGGCAGCAGAGGTGTTACTGTCAAGCTGACCTGATGAATGGATTTTGCATTTCAGGAAAATCACAAGTAAGGAATGAAGAGCCTAAATTCCGTGCAGAAACAGGCCTTGTACCTTCAGTGAACCTTAGAGGTCATCCTATCTGAGAGTCATTTTATTGATATTTACCTCAAAAATAAAATGCACCAAGAAAAAAAACCCCACCTGTTCCCACAGAAGTAAGATCTGTCTCAATTTAGGAAGGCATACGAAAATTGACAGAAAAGCCCCTCTCATGGCTCAAAGATGTGATGTAGGTGTAAAATGGAAAACAAAAACGCTATTCCAAAAAAGTACATGCCCGACTGACTGGTTTCTTCTTTTTTCTTTTTTTTTAAATAATATTTTTTTATTCTTTTGGGACCCTCTTTGGTAATAATACCCACACATAGCACTGGGTAAAGCAGCTGCCCATACCAGAAAAAGTAGAGCTTCACCCAAAGATCTCTCAGCCGTGGACTGTTGTTTCTGTAGCTGTCAATTCTATCTGGGACCAAAAATATGATCTCTGTAGGAGATACACAAGGAAGAACAAAGCCAGCAGAAATGCTAGTACACTAGTTAGGACTGCTCTGCTACATTTGACAAAATCATAATGAAGATTGTAGGATGAAAGTAAGGTCTAGACTCGCCCAAGAATGGTTGCAACATGGCAGATCAGAGGTCCGGTAGTTTGAAATGTCATCTCAAGAAGAATTAATAAAAACATAAAAGTATAAAGTCATCTGAAATTAATTAAAAACCCTATCGTGGTGGCTGCTCCTACTTGAAGAAGGCAGTGAAGTCCAAATACCACGTTGGTTACTATACCTCATGCCAGAGATAGACACATACTTATGATTTCTGCTTCCAAAACAGATGTGGTATCAGGCCACTGAATTTTTCAAGCAAGAATGAGATTTTCCTGCCAGCAGCTGCCATAAGAACAGGCACTTAAGAAGGAGAGCAAGAACAGATAAACCTTGTATAGCCAAAAAACCTGCGACCCCTGCAGCTTTGACCCCAAAACGTAACTCAATGCAAGGCTAAGCCCTCATCTAATGTCGAGTGGAGCTTCAAGAAGCCCTTTTCAGTTTTATACGACGTCTGTGTTTCCTTTTGCAGTGCAAGGCAATTGTAATTCTGCAAGGAATTCTTTAAACCAGTTCCTGATGTTGGATTTGTAAAGCAAATAACTAAAAGAAACAAAAGTCTCAGTTCTGCAGGCAAAGAAATTCAGAAACAGCATATTATTGTGTGGGAGGAATGCAAGTATGTACCACTGTCATCCTGGATGAACGTTTTGTACTAGGTTCTTCTCAAAATTCCAGTTTTTGGAAGACTTGCTTTTTTCTAAGGCATCACCTTTTGAGAAAAGAGAACTACCAAAAGAGAGGAGAATGATATACAAAGTGAAAACTGAAAAAATTCTCTTTCTTCAAATAAAGGGAAAATTATAAGGTGTAAGAGAGGACTGATTCTGGGAAGAAATTTTACTAGCTGCCACTGCAAAAATTTATTTTTAAAAAAAAGAGAACATAAAGAAAAAAATGCATAGGAGATGTCAAATAAACATTTCTAGCATCAGAGAGCACCAGACATAAGAAGTAGAGGAGCGGAAAATTTTGCTCAAATGCAATCCATCTGGTTCTAAATTCATTTTCATATGGCCATGAACCTCTGGTCATGTAAGTTTTTCACATGTGGTCACCCAAGTTTCCTGGAAGTTTGGTATTCACAGTAATTCAAGAGGTAAAAAAAAATAAAATCTATGACAGAAAGATTAATGAGATGGCAGCATTTGCACTCATAGTGTTACTTCTTTTCCCTTGGAAAACAGAAACAGCATTTTCTAGAGTTGACTACCAGGATATTACTTTAAGATCCAATAGAAGATACCAGGCTATTTAACACACAGATCAGTATTTCTTCCCAAAATGTTATTTTTTAAAGTGGTATATTACATTAAGAAAACAGTATCATTACAACAGTCACTGCAAGAAATCATGATCTGTCTTGCAAAAATTCTTAACAGCACTTTGAGATTTTAGCATCAAAACGTATTTTGTGCTGCACAAATCTCTGCATTACTCTTCCATGCCGGGAAAGCACAATCATCTTTGCGATAAGCATCAAAAAAGGGAGACCTCTTGGGCTAAGGCACAGTCACCTGATCTCTGATGACCTGTTTTTGCTATTAAATGAGTCCAGTTCAGTTACGTGCCTTAAGAGTGTTTAGTATGTTCTCAATATTCAATTTCAGGACACTTAAAACAACTACAGAAGTACAACAATTAAAGCAAAAAGGTTTTGCTATTCTTTAATTTCATTTTCCAAAATAAGGGAAATAATGAGACAGATACATAACCAATGTTAACTTCTGTGGACTAACTTCACTGTTCAGTTTACTCTTTCTTCCTTTTTCCTCTTTGCAGAAATGGAAATCTACTCCTTACAACTGTGCTATGTCTACATTACTGAACAAAACTAAAACACAAGCAGATGTAGTAACAGTCATCCCCAGTGTGGGCTATTCCCAGTCATCTTCGCTAGAGAACGCTCAACATTCAGAGGATGCACTATCAAATTTTCAGGATCAGACATTATCCAATTAATTGGACAATTATAAAGCACCTTGTAAAGCTAAGTGCACAGCTAACCTACCAGCTGACTTAAGTGAGATGACAGTTCGTACAGTGTTTAAACAAAAGTCGCTTCGCTCTGTTCTGGGCTACCTTTAAACTGCCCTAAGAATATGTACAAATCTCTGCCTACTTCATCTACCAAAACCCATAGTGGACTAAAGACCTTTTCATCATTTTTCCTTTAATGAAATTTCCTTTAAAATCTTTTAAAATTACATAGTCATTTTCTTTGCAGAACAAAATGTTCACTCAACCAGCTAATAAACAAAACCAAACAACTCCTCAACAGTGAAAAGCATCTGACAGTTATAACTAAATCAGCAACTCCGAGCCAGAGATTTTCAGATGGGAAAACAATCATGTATCTGAAGCATTCATCTACACATCAGAATTACACAGGTATCCATCCTACTCACTCAGGTTACAATTCCTCATACAGAATATCTACTCTTATATTATTTATTACTAAGGCATTTGTATACCTCAGTTATATTGTTTGAAGACTGACAACGTTCAGTATTCACTGTATAATTTTCTTTGAACTTCATTAAGCAAACACAAAAACTCCAAAACAAACAAGCTAATACAGAAGCTGTGTACCAATGCAGAAGAATCAAGCATTTCACTACACTCTGGAAGCAAGTGTACTTTATGAGATTTAATTAACAATAAAAATGTTAATTGTTATGGTCCAAGAAAATAGATTACTGCTACAGTAATTCGATTATGTGTTCAGGTTAGTATATATGGAGATCTTTGTATCTTGGAAAAAATAAAGTATGATTTTTAGTGCAGTTACAGAACTAAAGGAAATGTGAGGGGGGAAAAAAAGATTTAAAAAATGAAGTAACATATTAAGAATTATCATTAAAATGAAGACCGTATCTGATGACTAGGTCAAACTGACACTAACCAAATCAAAGCAATTCCAACATACAAGCAGAGCTATTAATGAGATAAAAAGAAAAGGATACTCCTAAACCACAAATCCAGAAGACAAAGATACTTCAACAAGAAATAAGATGACAAAAAAAAGCCCCACCAACTTAGGGTTTTTTGTTTTAAAAAGGTAAATAAAATGCAAGACTCTTGGAAAAAAAATAACCAACAGCAAGACTAAAGTGAATTGCACTTCCACAATGGACAAAACTGTGTTGTAGAAGTTTCAATATAAAGTCTGTCAGTCCTAGCAATTCCCCAAGCACCCAATAATAATTTATATTAATGTCATGTGCAAATGCATTCTACATCCCAGTCAGACAGGAACTCAACTGAGATGCATGAAAGCACAAGGCTAAAAAGTGTCATTTTTTACCCTGATTTTCTTTGCAATTCAGTTCAGAGTTAAAATTCAGAAAAACTAGCCTTAACTTCATCACAGGGCTAATTATGCAAATGCCATAAAAATTAATACTAAAAGGATACTATTCATTTCAACCTCTAATCTCTTTCTTAATCCCATTCTATGGTTAGGCGAGTCAAACTGTAGGTTTTCATGCCATAATAAATATGATTTGAATGAAAGAAGTCATTTCATACCTAAATACCTTTTGATACTGTCCTGTCCTATCCTATGTAAAAATTCATTTTTATTCAACAACTTTATTCCAGTCAGATTATTTCTTCTTTTTGCATGCAAATACAAGCACATGGACTTCATTTTAAAGATAAAACAAAGGCAAAACCAGACTGCCATTTCACTTGTACAAGACAAATTTCTGGTTTTAGCAAAATAGTAGTATGAAAAGTTTTAGAGCTCTTAAAACTGCACTGCTTTCAGCTTGGATTTGTAATTCTTGCACATTATAAGCGCTTTCACATAATAAGTGTAAAACAAAGGGTACTTGACAACGCACTCTTTACACTCATGCTTCAGTAGCTGCACGGCAAAAATTAATGGGTTTCTGTTTTCCTCGAAGTCTCATGCATTTCCTTCCTTTCACGCAAACAGCACTTAGGAAAAGCAGCTTCCCATCTCTTTGTTGTTGAACAGTCAATTAATCCACTATAGTTATTATAGTCAAGAAACAGTACCTTCTTTTTATTATAAACCAACTTCTTGGTTCTACACTTGCTCAGGTACCTGGAAATCCTTAACAGCCATCAGATTAAAGCATGAATAATAAAAACATTGAACTATGGTATTTCCTAGGAACTATCCTTACCTACAAAACCATCCGAAATTCAAACACGCGTGGTAAAGAATCCTCTTTGATAAGAGCTCTAAACATAGTACCTGTTTATAATTGCTGATAAATTTTATACATTCTCAATAACCTAAACATATCTTCTTTCAGAAAATACAATCCAAAGAGGGGGGTTTACTAGAATGAATTCCACTTGCGTGCATACACTTTTTCAATGGCAAAGTCCTTGCAAGAAACAGGGTGGGCCAGGGAAGAAGCCTGAAGGAAGGAGGAGAAAGGAGAGCACACTGCTCTTATTAAACCGCAAACGCTACTTTTATCTGACTTATGCAGTTGTGTAATTTTATTTAAAAGCGCTACCCAATGAGTATGAAAACAGATCTAAAGCTACACAGTTATACCGGGAAATTCTACCTCTTGTAAATCCATTGCTTCAGAAGTCAGTTAAGTATCTTTTGTAACACAGACTCTAAGTGTTCTAGTAGTAGCTGAATTGCCCACAGAAAATACAGTACGAAATGTCAGTTTCTATGTGGAAATGGGTCCTCCTAATCATATTTAGGTTCAGTAGCTAAACCTAAATGGCACACAAAGACGTACTCAAGTGCAGACAATTTTTTAAGGTTTTGAAAGCAAACAATACAATCGCAATTATTTTTCCTCAAAAGAAACACAACAAATGTTGAACATTTTTGAACAGGGAAGAAAAATATTAAAATGTGAAGGAGAATGAGGAAAAAAATATGGAAAAATGAAGAGATTTCTGAGGTATGTACTGAAAACAGAACAGATTAGAGTCAGAGGAACCCACATTAGATGCCCAAGCAGCAACTGCTTTGTTTAATGACTGGAGAAAGAAGAATTCAATTCAGAGGGTGAGAAAAGCTGAGAGGCATCTCTGATGCTTCACCAAGTCCTGCCCTTTCCTTGCACTGCTTGTAAATGTTGTCCTGAAGGTCAGCACAGACGATAAATAAACCTATTTCCTAAACCATCTGGTTTGAGACTTAAAGAAGGTCCTGATTCATTATGACACTCTTATCACAGGGAAGACTTCAGCTTCATTCAGCTTTGGCTCAAAGGCTGGAGGAACGCTTCTCTCCCATCTCCAGTAATACCATTCCATGTGCTTTACTTTGTCTCTTGTGGCCAACACAGCTGCTCTCAACTTGAGGCTTACATTCCCTTAGCCACACCTTTTATTATTTATTTTTTTCCTTGCTGAAAACTGTATCTCTCTCTACTTCCTCGCTCGCACTGGTCTGGCAATCTGCTGCTAATCCCTTGTCGTGCCAGTTGAACCTCCTCTTGGTTTCGTGCTGTGATTTAAGATGAATTTACTGACATTATCTGTACTATTTCCCTGCCTCAGAAAGTAATATTTCGTATCTCTTAAAATGGTACCTCCCAAATCCTACCAGACTCCATTTGAAATGCAAATATTCTAGAGGAAACTACCAGTTATCTATTTTTAGAAAATCCCTTTGCTGCTTCTCACAAAGACTTTTAGATCTGCAATCCTAGATTTCAATGCCTCTGATACCTAAAGCAAAAGGCAAAAAATAGCCATTTTTAAATTATCTCAGAAGTAAAGTCCTGTGCAATTTTGTCTCTCTGAAATCTAAAAAGCATATTTGAAGGTACAACTGTACCTTACAAATAATTAACAACCAAAGTCAACAGTCAGAGATCACTATGTTAGGTACTATGCACATATTTAATAAGAGGTAAGCTTTTATCCTACAAAGCTTGCAATTAAGCTGATCAAAAGTGACACAAAGACGTGCGAAAGAGACAAGATAATAATACATTAATTACTATTAGCATAGAGAAGAGTCATAGCATACCATTTGCCTAGTCACTGCAAAGTATTAGCACAGTCAAGCGTTTTTAAAAAGGCATCTGAAAATGATAATGTAAGTGGCTTTTCAGACTCATGTGGATCTCTCCTTTATCACATAAAGGGCAGCAGGAGGGAGCAGAAAGGCATTGCAGGAAAAACTAGAACAGACAAAAATGTCTGACACCGCTGGCAGGCCAAAGACCAATGAGCTGAAAAAAATTAAAATCCAGCAGAGCAGACTACTAGATTTTGTTCTATGAAGAGCCTAGAAGGCAGTTTTTCTCCCCTCTCAAATGTGTTTATGATTTCAGTGAGACAGAGTTTGACTCTGTGATCCTGCTGGATTCTGTCCTTACTTACTGGAGATGCAAATACTCACCTCATCAGTAAGAAACTCCTTACTCAGACCAAAGTCTGTCAGCACCACGTGGCCATCGGAATCGAGGAGAATATTCTCAAGTTTTATATCCCGATATATAATCCCCAACTGCAAACAGAAAATAAGAAGAAGTATTTCCAAATCAGTGTAACCACATCAAGGAGACATTGAATGCATTTAAATACAAAGGCAACAAAATTCCCATTATCGAGGTAACCTCACACCTGAAAGCTGCACCTCAAAAAGGACAATTTTAAAATTTCTTTGAAGAAATAACTTTGAGTGGCTTAAAAGTTCTCAGAAATTACAGTGTGTATTAATGTCTTTAAATTTAAAGGACATACCATGTCCTTTGTATCTAAAAGCAAGCGAATACCTGCTGCTAGTGCGAAATTCAGTTCAGCTTTCGTTAAGAATGAAAACAGATGCTTCTGTAATATGTTCTAGACCATACACACATGCTTTATGATAATCTACAAATCTACTTGCTACCTCTGAAAACTGTAACGCTTTTCATGTCTACAGTTGTGCCAAAACTTCAGAACTCTGCTCTTTAACTGTTTCAAAAAAAAAAAGGACAATTGAAAAACAGTGCAGCCCAAACACTGTTTATGTTGACTACAAATTCATTTTACCGATGCACCCCATTTCATAAAGGCTGCTAAAAATTAACAATCATTTGTCAGTAACAACACTCTTCATGCTGCAGACAAAAACCTGTAGCCTTAATCTGGTGCACGTGAATAGACACTTCACTGGGAAGTATTTCTAATTATAAAACTAATGTCTCATTGCAAGATAAAGCTACTTTGAATTTAAAACAAAAATTAAAAAAATAGTTCTCCTTACTGACTTCGTATGATGTGAAAAGAATATAGTTGTAGTTCCACAAAACATAGGATAAAGGTACTTTACCTTGTGGAGATGTTCAAGTGCCAAAACGATTTCCCCGATATAAATTTGCACCTCATTTTCTGAGAATCTCTCTCTGTGTGAAAGGTGAGTAAACAATTCTCCTCCATTTATATAGTCTAAAAAGTAGAACAAAGAACCTTTATTTTCATTTTCTGACAACTTAATTGTCTTATTGGAATACTAATAGGTACTTCGTAAATTATGAAATAAGTTCTGGGATCAGATGCTCTTACTCTATTTAAATCAGTAATATTACATCATGTTGTACAATACTCAATTTCCTTTTTAGAGCACTGACAGAATAACACGACCAACTTTTAAATAAGCAGCAAAACCATAAAATAAGCCTCAAATATCCATAAATTATAAAGATGAATATTTTTTACCAAAACCAGTCTTTTAGTGATTTAGAAATATGAAAAGAAAGGAGTACAAATGATATCTACAAACAGAATACTTGTACACCCTTACGAAATACTTCAGAGCAACAAGGCATACTGACAAAGACAACTAAAAAGAACAGGTATCAGGTGAAATAATCAACTATGGGCAATTTTAAGTTTTACCCTTTGCAAGGGGAACTTCGATGGCAAAACTTACTGGTTGAGATTACTTAGACATGCATTCCCTCACTGAAACCACACTTTCATTCTTTGCAGGGTATGACACAAGGGTTTTCCCACAAACAATGTGAGGAAGGGTATTTATCTAGATAACTAAGTATATGAAAAAAGAATTACGATAAAGTATAAATAACCCACATTTTACCATTGCTTCCTTCTTCAAAAAAAAAAAAGCTTCAGCATTCTTATCATGTAGAAAACAAAGATAACAATTTTTCTTTTAAATACTTCTAATCAGAACTTCTAACTCAGTACAAGATAAGGACTGAATTCCCAGGCGCTGCTCTAAGGACTGTGACAGATACAAACCAAAGCTGCCACAGGAGCGGCAGAACAAGCCCAATTCTGTTCAGGCTATAGCACTAACCACAGCCCAATGAAACAATCAGCCTTCAGATTCCTGGTGCTAAATCAAATGCGCTACTGAAACAAGGTGGGGGGGAGAGAGAGGGAATTAAAAAGAAAAAAAAAATCTGTTACCTCTATATAAACTCCATCTGACAGTACAGATTTTAATATTTTTTAAAGTGTTAGTAGGTTAACCTCGTATGACAAGCTTTGTATAGAACTGGTACTCGCACGGATACAACACTTCGCTCTTTCAATCATAGCTTAAAGTCAATCTAAAAACTAGGATCAACTCCAAACTCTGTATTCTGGAAATCTGGCAGAAATGCTACTGCATGTCTGCACTTGATCCAGACCAAATTCATTCGGCTCTGTAATCTGACGGCACAAAGAATTGCATTAAACAGTGCACTGAGGCTCCAATTCTAAACACTCTTGGAACTGAAACGACATGTCGCTCAAACACTGAGTTCAGCCGGGTAAGAAAAGCAAAGGCAGAGGCTGGCTTCCTCAAGAATTCAGAAAGCTAACACAAACTCCAAAACTAAATCAAAGAACTGATTTACAAAGATTTACATAGTGAGACATTAAAAACTGGCAAGAAACAGTTGGGTTTTTTCGTGAGGGAGGGTGTGAAACCCAGGTGAATTATAAAGTAGCTTTAGGCCACGTTAGGTAGAAGAGATCTTTGCTCTTACAAAAAGTGATTAAAAGAAATTCTTAAACCACCTCTAATTATTCCCTTTTTCTGCTAAAAAAGAAATAAAATAGGACCTTTCTGGCCCAAAATGATATTCTGATGATGGATTTGCATAGACTTTGCGAGAAAGAAAAAACTGAAACAAAAAGCCCTTACTTATAGATCAGTTTTTAATTTCTTACTTTAAACATCACCTTATCCTTGTGTTACAGCAAGCATGTGCCCAGTCTGCACTATCTGCTCCGTAACATCCTTCAGAACTGGGTTCCCTCCTCTGATTCTTACAAGAATATAACACCAAAGTTTTAATTCTCCGTTCGTATAAGAGGTTTTTCTGGCCTTCTAGTTATCCTTGACACCTAAATTTCATAGAATCATGGAATGGTCTGGGTTGGAAGGGACCGTAAAGATCACCCATTTCCAACCCCCTGCCCTGGGCAGGGACACCTCCCACCAGACCAAGTTGCTCCAAGCCCCCTCCAATCTGGCCTTGAACCCCTCCAGGGATGGGGCAGCCACAGCTTCTCTGGGCAACCTGTTCCAGTGCCTCACCACCTTCACAGGAAAGAATTTCTCCATTACTATGTATTTATTTTTAGGTAACTACATCCGTCTTGAGTGTGAGGGTTTTTCATTTCAGTTTGTTCGTTGGTGGGATTTTTTTTAAATTTCTAATGGGACCTAAACTGCATTCTAACCAAAAATATCTGGATTTAAAGAATGGTACTACAATATTTATAATATGTATTCACATTTTGTCTCATTTAATATTTCAAATTTTTTTCCAAATTATTAATCAATAACTTAAATGCCAAAAAATAAAATATGAAAACTTAATTATGAAAGGTTAACATAAAGGAATCACAAAGCTACCAACGAATTTCTACCTTTTTCCTTCTCTTTAGCATTTTCCCCACCTGTGACAGTATTTATATATTTCTTTAATTTTCTAGTCAGAGAAATCTGTAAGAATTCTTATTATAACTTTCAACTCTCATTTTCAAAAGGAATCTAGTGAATACTCCATTCAAGCTTGAGCTCCTCAGATACCTGTATTATCTCACTGTGGTACCTGCAACTGAGATATGTACATGTAACACCTTCTAAGAACTCATAGCCAGTGGTGTAGATTCATATAACATTAATAATATTTTATTAATTTAATGTCTAAATCAGCCTGCTAATAAAGATTCAATAATGGAAGTCATGAGCCAAAAAGAATTTAAAAAGTTGGGCTTTAATTAAAAGATCATTTAAACTCATTACAAAAATGTATTCAGCATCCAAGCATTTACTTGATCATTCATTTTCCAGTTCTTTTAAAATACTTGAGGCAAGCAATCTTTTAAAATTGCTTGTAGTTTTCTTACAAATACATCTTATACACCAAACACAAAGTTTGCTGCCAATCTGAAAGGTAGAAATAGTTCTAATTTTAGAGTGGCATCAAGCCCTACGAAAAAACTCTTTCAGCACAGAAATGTGTGATTTTGGATTGCCTCTTAACACCCAAAAATTGAAACATGCAAGTATTTCAATACTCCAAGATAAAATGGTTTCATAGTAAAAAGTTTTGGCAGCAAATGAGTCATGAAGCAGTTAAGGTTTAGAGTTGATTTTAATACTCATTTCCAGCTCCTGAAGTAAATGTTCCTCATTCTCAGGAAGTTGAAGGATTTTTCCTGATAAAGACCGGACTCTGCAAAGGCAATGAAATTGGGGAATAAAACAAAAGGAATATAACCCTTTAATCTCAGTGTCCTTCCCTAAGATGTTACTGTCCTGAAAAGCAAGGAATAGAGAGACACGCACATACGGAAGTTGTATCTGAGCTGGAAACCCTAAGGAAGCTCCTGATCAGCCTTCTGCCAGCCTGGCAAATGCTACAGAAACAGACGTCGTTCTTCACATCAAAAGGGAGAGCAAAATGGCAAGGACAGAAGCGGAATGAAGGATGTTCTAGCAAGGCTTGCTATACCACAGATCATTATAGAGCAACTCATAAATGGAGATTTACTAAAGTTACTGGTAGAACTTACCAAAGTGAAGTATCAGAATGCAAAAAACCAAGAAACTGATCCACAATACAAGCATTTTCACCAGCACTTCACAGCGGGAAACCATACCAACAACTTGTAGATTCCAATGTTGTAAGGAATTTGACCAGAAATAAATGAAAGCACAGTCCTGAGTAACATGCTTTAACATGCTCTAGGCAATCCTGCTTCGGCAGGGGAGTTGGACTAGATGATCTCTATGGTCCCTTCCAACTCTCAAAATCCAGTGAAATTCAGTGAAACCATCTTTAACTGGCACCACCCACGTTACAAGTGCATTTATTCTGAAAAAAGACCTGTCTGATACGATCTTTCAGTTTGCAGTGTTTCGATGCTCAAAGGGCACACTGACCAGTCAGCACAGAGACAGGTAGCCCCGTCCTCTCAGACGGAGGACAACATTCCAAAAACACTGATCACATTGAGGACAACATAGAACTTGTTCTTCGAGTGAAACGTGCAGCCTGTTTGAACTAGAAGGCTTTCTGCTGCTTAAATATTTCCTTACTTTTTTTTCTTCTTTCCTACCAACTAATCCTAGTAATGAAGTCATGTTTCATCATCCCGCCTGACCAGTAACCTCTGTGCCACACACGCAGAGGCAGCACACAGGGAAAATAAACTGAATCACTTTAATGCCCATATTCATACAGATTATGAACTTTTTCATTCATGGTAGCAGTTTGTCTGAAAATTTGTTATAAAAAAAGAACCCAAACCTCTAATGCAGTATATAATAATGGTTTTAAAAGCACAAATCAAAATTTCATCTTCTAGGTAAGTTAAAGAAAATATTTTTCTGGTTTAGGTACTTACAGTCATATACGTTTTTTGCGGCATAATATTCCCTCCCCCATCCACCCCCCCCCAAGTCAGAGCAGCACACTGAAGTTCAAACAGGAAAACCACAAACACAGAAACACAGACCCTGCTGAAGATTAACAGTATTTTACTTCCTATGGTCTCTCATGCAATTTCCAAACACACAGTACTTAAGACCACATGAAAAAAAAACAACCCAAAACTACAAAACATTAAGGAGATAAAAGGGCAGGTTATTTTTATCCCATTAACATAAAACTTGAATCCTGAAAACTACTCACCTAAAATGAGATGAAGCTTTGTATCTGTCTGAAAGGCATAATGTAACGTGACCAAAAATGGTGATTGCCTGATGTGCTCCAACACTTGACGTTCTGTCCTTGTGTGCTCAGTTGTTTTGGCTTTTTGAACTATCGTTGCTTTCTTCAGGACTTTCATGGCATAAAGCTTCCCAGCATCGTGGCCGCTTACTTTCCTTACTAGGAACACTTTTCCATAGGCTTAAAAAAGTAGGGAGACAAAAAAAAACACATAACAGTCACCTCGTCATACTGCAGCGCTGACTGAAATCATTATTATTTTCAATTACTCACTGTTATGGCAAACAGTAACCATTCAGGCTAATATCTTTTTCTTTCAGACTGACCTTTTCTTAACAAAATTTCAACAAAATGAGCTTAAAGACTGACCACAGTAAGAGTGGGGAAAAACAACCAGAGTTTCAGTATTTAAAAGCAAATTTAAAAGCTGATGATTTCTTCCTTTGTAATAACCCAAAACTCCCATACCTAGAAATTAGCAATAATGATGCTATCTTTTTGTCCTCAAAATAATCTGCCCATACTTGCACATTTTATTTGCTTTCATTACTGGCTTTATAGCACTGAGTTTCCAAAAACCCATAGAAAAGCCAACAAGAGTTCCCCATCAGTACTTAGTACATAGGAACTTTCTGAGGCTCCCATACTGCACTTAAATGAGAATTAGCTAGAGGAATTATATCAAAAAGTTTTCTGAACACAAAGAAATAGCCACCAGGACCAAAAGGTAGTCTTTCTAGAGTTTTGATATTATTGAATCTAAGTGTTTACATATTTGATTAAAAATACACTCCACACTGGAGGAATAACTAGCAAACATGGACATCCTTTTTTATTTTTTTTAATTTATTTTCTTAAAATAAAAAGGGTTCCTGGGAACTGTATACAAATAAATTTGATGACACCTCTACTTGGCAAACTTGTAGAAACAGTAAAAGTCAGAATCAATAGATAAACAAACAGGATACTATGAAGGAATCAGTGTTAACTTTTGTAGATGATAATAATTATTTCTATTACTAATCAATCAAGGGAATCAGGAGGGAGGAACAATGATACCGTTGACTTATTTAGATTCCCAAGGTATTTAACAAGTTCCCTTACAAAAGGTCTTAAAATCACTAAACAATCATGGGTGCAAAGAGGGGGTTCCTCTTGTGAGTGAAGAGCTGTATCAGCAGATAAAAAACCCAAAAGGTAAAAAGTAAATAACCAGTTTTTGCAATGAAAGGACATCACCGCAAGAATTCATCCTGCCTGGTTCAGTCACATACGAACAGTGCGGAAGCTGGGTTTCTTTGTTTAGTAAATTACCCACTGCAACAGAAATTGAAGTTGGCTGCTGAAAACTGTATCAAAGTATTAAGTAGCTGAAAAATAATGGCAGATAAATTTCCAAATAAGTAATCCACATGAAGTATGATAATAATTAATTGTGCATAGTGTTATAACTGAGAAAAATAAAATACCTGGAGTTACCACAGACAACCCTATGAGAAAACACCAGCGGGAATCCAAAAAGCAAACAGAATGTTAGAACTTCAAGGAAAATACTGAAAAATGACACAAATGTACTGTCCCCCAAGCCTTCAACACAAAATGAGAAATCCCTTCAGCTGTGAAATGAAATCTTTGTGTGCTCGTACCTTGAATGAATTGCACTATTTCAGTCTCTCCTCTCTTTTGTCCCCAAATACCCTCTTCCCCATCAGAAAAAAAAAAAAGTACAGGAGAGCATTTAAAAAAAACACAGAAAAAGATAAAGGAATTCTTCTAGTTATGAAGGGAAGTAAACGCACTTAGACTTTTCAGTTAGCCTGAAAAGCAGAGTACTTAAGAAGATGCTAGAGAGTTAAAAATCAAAAATTGTATGAAGTAAATAAAGAACAGTTTTGCATTAATTCTAAGAAAAAAAAGTTAGCCTAATGTACCTAGTGATTTCGTTTGTTATCAAGAACTGCCCAAAACACACAAACAAATACGCAGTGAAGCAGTGGAACTACTGTTACATTATGTTACAGACGTCAAAAATGTAGATGAGTTCAAAAAGATTATACAAATACTCAAGGGAGAGGAAAGTACACCAAGTGTTGCAAAACACAGCAGAGACTCTCTGGCTCAGGCTGGCCGCAACTGAGGGCTGCTGCGAGTTCACTGAGGACACCGTCCTTCTACGCCTCTCCATGTTCTTCCAGGGTCTCCTTCATCATGAGAGACAGAGAACTGAACGGGCTGGGTGTTCTGTCCAACCCTTATAATTATCTTCACGTTACTTTCTGAAAGAGAATGTCCAAGTATCTCATAACTGTAAATACAGTAGACAGAGTAACACTGCCCTGATATGAGATGCTCCAATATAGTTGGTCTTTCCAAATGCCTCAGCATACTCTGCTCCCAGCAAGCAATTCCATGGAACTCCAGATACTTCCTGTTTTTTCCAGACAGGTAATCACAGATTTTTAAATTATCAAATGATATGTAGGTTTTCCTCCTGCAACCAAGTTCATTCAGTACACAAAAGCGATACTGCTCATATAACGAACAATTCTTTAGCTGACTCATCACACCCTAAGGAATCACCTTTGCCTTCTTTCCAGAACCCGTTATTCTCAATAAGAGCTTTCATAAAATAAGTTTTCACAACATATCTGTCAAGAATGGCAAATAGAGGCAGATTAGGTTAGTGTAAACATATCTTGCTATTTTGGGAGACAAATGTGAGATACCCAATACAACCTTTTTCAAGATGTTCAGTATTAGATCACATTCCCCAATTTTAACTGTAGTTATGAGAAATGTTCAAGGCCAGGTTGGATGGGGCTTTGAGCAACCTGGTCTGGTGGGAGGTGTCCCTGCCCAGGGCAGGGGGGTTGGAGCTGGGTGATCTGTAAGGTCCCTTCCAACCCAACCCATTCTGTGATCTCAAGTATATCTAAGTTGGACTCAGTAGCCACCAGCTCGTCACCAAGACATGGATAACCACAGATGTAAAAAGATTACTTTAGTAAAACAGGAATAGGCCATAAGTTCTGTCATGATGTACAAACAGAAGTGATGAGAATCAAGGTTGTACAGATCATAATATTGTGACCACAGTAATTCTGTTGTGCAGATACAAAATTCTAATGTCATTCACCTATTTTCCCAATATTGGATGTTAAATTCTTTTTAGCATCTGAAAAACAGACCCCTACTACTGAGAGCATTAGCTTTTAAAAAAAACAGGCTTCCAAAAGTAGCATTTACATCTTTTTAAGAAGCTACTTCTTAAAAAAAATGTCAACAACACTTCTGCATTCTACTAACATGGAACAAAACCAGAAAGAGGATGGCCTTAGCTGCCGTTTCCCAGCTGCGTACGGTAGCAGCCCCAGTTTTCACCAACTTTCTGCTGGAGCTTGATGCTGAACTTCCTTAGGCCCCTCAGAAAAGCCCAGCCTGGAGCATTACACAGAAGCTTCCTTAGGTTCCTGGGAAACAGTAGTTTTATCAGAAATGTTAGAGAACGTTAAGCTAAACTAAACCAAAATAAACAGAAGCCCTTAGATTTTAACACTTTGCTACCCATATCTTTGCTTTATAAAAACACAGAATACCGCAACTTAAGCGGCAGCATACTAGCAGTATATTAACAGCACCTACTACAGCTTTACATACAGCACAGGAGAAAATTATCTGGGAAGTGTAACAGCTGTAAGGAAATCTCTCAAAACTATACTAGTGTTATGATAAAAGGATTTGCAACATAGAGCTTTACCGTGGTACAAATTGTTACTTCAGAAATCTGAAAAGGACTGACAGAATGATGAGGATTCTCAGCAGTTTTGATGAGGGTAAATCTTAAGTAGCGCTATTTTAATCAAATGACTCATGATACAGTCAACACCAGAATCTTTGATATCATCACGAGAAATCGACTTAAAAGACAACACTGCAAAATCAATTCATTTGAGTGGCAGCAAGAAGGCACAAAAGCCAATTGTGAAAATACCCTTACCTGATAATCTTATTAATATTTTAAATTATGGAAGAACTAAAAGACTATATAATACATACTCTATATATATGTATATATACACACACACAAACCATGCTAGACTGACCTTGCAGTTCATTAAGAGAAATAAAAATTCAAAGCTATTATTAGTTGCAGATTGATATGGATACCGGGCCTGTTAGATAAGTTAAGAGATTTCATACCAGCAATTTATACTGAATTTCCAGTTAATTTGTGAGGCAGAAAAATGTAATTGCGCTTAAAACTTTCCTTTCATGCTGCCTTTTTCATGAACACACATTCACAGTAACACACATCATCTTAAGTAACAATTCAGCAAGTCATCAGAATATTCTGAAGTACACACTTGCTGAAAGACAACAAATTTAAAATACAAAGTATTCTGTGCTTCTTTATTCTTTCTGTATAAATGCAAGCACATCGTTCCAGCTAATTCTTACAGAGAAAAAGACAGGCAATCCTTATTGTTTATAGCACACAGGATGGTTTATGCGGACTTCTAAATCCATCCAAACTTGACATTTGCATACAGACAGTTTTAAAGCAATGTTTTAAAGTGTTACCATAAGCTATGCCTCTTTCTTAAATTAATTTCGTTTTTTACTGTCAGTGTAAGAATAATCATGAGACAACAATAGGAAAAGGCTCAGAGGTACAAAATATTTAATGATCTGAATAAATTTCACTGTATTCTTGCATGGTATCTACCTAACATACTCTTTCCACTGCACTTTTTATTGTTAAAACAGCCTTTAGATTTAATCTTCCTAAAGAATTTGGAGGCAGAACTCTCACTGACCAGGTATCTGTCCATATGAATTAAAGTATGGGAAGTGGTGAAGTCAAAAAGGCAAATAGCTCTAAAAGCTAAAAACAGAAAAAAAAAAAGCCAAGCAAAAACTTTAAAAATCAAATAATAGAACTCTGAACTAGTATTTTCAATTTTCATGTCCACCACCAACTGTCAGAGACATCCTGTCATCTTTCCTTAAATATCAGGTAGAGAAGAACCTTTAACGGACTATTTTCAACATTATTATTTCCCTAAGAACAAGTTCCCTGTGCCATTAACAAGTGAGTAAGAAATAATAAACTAGAAAGGCAGAAAGTGACAGTAGAGGGTAAGCTGCGCCTTAAAAATGCACTTTCTATCTGCATTTTGCTTTTTTACCTTTGGTTTTTTTTAAAAAAGTAAATGTTATTACAGTAAAGAGGCATTTCTTTTTTAAAGAAAGTAAATTTTTAAAAGAAGACTTTCATAGGTAAGACAATCTACCACTAGATAAGCATGCCATTCATTTTTAATTATTACAAAAGTTAAGGTAAATTATTTTCTTCAAAATTGATCTGAAGGCACTACATACTGCTGAAGGCAGAACAATTAACGAACAGCTGCCTGGATCACCTCCTTTCTTTCCTTGTTAAATGTAGGATTGCAGTTGCTTTTCTTTCCAGTTATACTGAAACACCTCTGACATTACCTCCAGTAAAAAAATCTTTGCTACTGATCTCCAATTTAACATCCAGATCCTTAAAGAATTCTCTGATGGATGACTGTTACAAATTTATCCAGGTTCTAGGTTCTTAGATTGAACACAGTCCCCCCCTTTTCAGTCTGCTCTTTGTACAGAAAAATAATGTCCTTATTCCAAACCCAGTCTCTGACTGGCCGTCCCGTCTGCCATTCAGTACCCACCACAGCTGCCCTCACCAGTAACCGAAGGAAAATATTATTGGAGTTTGGAATTATTTTTAGACACTCCCTAATCGTGGCTCGCTCTCCTGAGCACAGTAACCCCAGTTTGTTCTTCTCCTTTTATGAGAGGAGAATATTTTCTCTTTTCCTCAATATGCTTTGAAAGATCTAACCTAATTTCAGAGTCTTAACTTTATCAGAATACCTTCAGACCTCTTAGATTGAACTTTATTATACTGGTGTAACGTTATTTTGAGCTGATTATTTAAATCTGACATTCATCCTACCCATTTTCTTCCCTTCATATGAATATATCCGTCAGATCCTAAGTATCTTCCCCACATCTTGCAGCCTGTCGCTCTGAGATGTGCTGGTTACTCTGCGGCACACTTCAAGTCATACAGAGATGAGACAGGGGCTCCTGAAGGAGTGAAACGCCTCAAAGGAATTAAGGGATGTTCCTCTAAGAAGGTGACAGGGCCGACAACCCAGCTGATGTGCCACACCTGGAAACATTCCAGGTCAGGTTGGACAAGGCTTTGAGCAACCTGATCTAGTTGAAGATTTCCCTGTTCATTGCAGGGGAGGCTGGACTAGATGGCTGGGCTTCCCTTCCAACCCAACTATTCTATGATTCTATGAATACAGAAGGCATGGAAGTACCTTTTGAACTTCTTCCTAATTTTTTTTTGTGAGCCTAAGGACGACAACTGAAACGCAGATGAGTAGGTTTGTACAAGACTGTACAAGTTCTAAATGAGGCCTTATGCTTGTACAGTATCATTTAAGACAAGTCTGCAATAATAGCCTGCTAATCCAAATATTTCTGACTTACGTTATTGTGATTATAGATTGTTTTCTTTATGCTTCTTCTCATTCCCCCAAGTAACCAAGTATTCCTGTACAAAGAGCTGAGGAGTCAGAGTAGTCATACTCACTCCTCCAAACCTCAATTCAAGCATGACAACAAGAAGTCACAGGCCTGAACAGGACCCCACAACTCATGACACAACAGAGTTAAGATTATGTAGCTAAATTTCCATGCATAAAGGGGGTTAGAGTCTTATGAAGTTTTTGAAAAAATAATCTCTCTGCTATGGAAGTTGTGGGGGGGAAAAAGCCAAGATGCAGTGCACAAGAAAAACACACAGTCAGTAGGATAGATACATAACTGAATATATAGATCCAGACTTTTCACATGCAGCAGATACTGTGAGGTCTATGACATTTCAGTTGGTTTTCCGTACTTAGGATGGAGTGCTTACACAGTAATTCTTGCTATGGACAAGGCAGTTCTAGAACTTCCTAAAAACTAACTTTTTACAAAGGGGTTTGTATGTCATTAAACTAACAGCACCAGAGATAATTTGAACAAGTTGTCTGTGGTTCTGCAATAGTGGGTCCAATACCCACAAAAACTTATTTCACAGTAGAAAGTGCCAACACTGACAAGTCACAGATGGTCACTTCCCCAAAAGCAGACAGAACCAGCTCCATTCTGATCAGGTCGTTTGCATTTAATGCTCTCCAGTAATTGGCAAGCAACAACCTCTGATACACCTAGTGCGCTAGTCTTAGCTGTGATACACTGAAGCCTGATCAAAGCTTCCAGACTGCCCTGATGGTCTAGATTTCCAAAGCAAGAGCCTCAGGCTATGACTGAAATTACGTATCAAAAAAAGTGCAACTAGCATTTCCTCAACAAAAAACAGTATTACCGCTCCTACGAATGCCAGTCCAGGATACCCAACGTGTCCTTGGGCGCATAAAGCTTGTAGGGAACGTTTAGTCAGTAGTCTACCGAGTCAGAAGATGTTTCTGGAGCAATGTGACTACTGGAGCAGGAGGAAGACAGATGGCCGGGCTTCCTCAGCTTTTTTGCTTTTTCTTCACACATACACACACTGTCAGTCCCATTGTCAACCCACTGAAGTAGGCTTTTCTGAAAGGGGTCACTCAAAAATTATCCTGTTCACCTGAGTGAATAGGATAGAGCTTTTGGACTATGAGACTTAAGAGTATCCCACCTCAAGAGAAATCTGGCTGATCTGTTCGTGAAGAAAAGAGGACATAGAAGGTAGCAATGAATGACAGACAACAATTTAACAGCCACAAAAGGGGCATTTCAGAGGTATTGACTAAAGACATCAGGAGGAGGTTGGGCTACCACTAGTCTGAACTTGAAGACTGACACTTAGGAAACCACCAAAACTACTTTGTATTCCAAAGGCAGCAGTTGTAATATTAAGGTGATCTCAGACTAATGACAGTGGTAAGGAAAAAAGAAAAAAATTCAGGTATGGGACTGGTTTTCATACACACAGACACATGTATAATTAAAATCCAGCCAATGTTTCCATCAGCAGGAGAGAAAGACATCCTCACATAAATGCATAATAAGTAATTTCATTTTTGTCATCCCCATTCAGACCACTACTGACCACTTCAGAACCACATAGCTGCTTCTACCTATGAATATGCAACATGTATCTATGAATATTAAAGCTTCCTTGCCTCTACCACTAACTACTAAAATTTAACAGCAAGGGTTGAATTGTTAGGCCTGTTACATTTAAATTTTAAGTTAATTACTTCAGAAACAGAAAAATATACTCTCGGGTGATTTAACGGCTTAATGAATTTATGAAAGAATTTATACAATACCAAAATGGGAAAAATCAAAAACCTTTGCTCTTTTCAGTAATACATCAGCTCATGCAAGTACAGCCTCACTGCTAACCATTAACAGCTGATAACATCCAAAATTTAATATCATAACTTATACCTTCTACAGACCTTGATGATAGTCCAACCTTAACGATTATCCCAATCTACTCAACACTGCATCTGATGCTAACACTGACAAAAAAATGTGGAAACACATTAAGAAGTATAAAAGCTATTACTTTTGGTCTGTGTATTGACCTTTGTGTGCATCCCTTTAACGAAGGGGAAAACAAAGCTTTTTTTATTGATTACAGTCAGCAATCCCACAATATCCTACAAACCTCCAACATTGTGTTCAAATCCATAATACAACAGTGAACATTTTCCATCTTTAAAATTACTGGGATTTGAACAGGACACAAAGACTAGTAGAGCCAATGCCAACTCTAAAACATGTAGTTAAAGAGCAGAGCATCCTATTCAGTAATGTTCTAACATTACTGGTTTTTTGCAGAAATTCAGGAAAACAGTCTGAAAATGTAATGAAATATCAAGATCATGCCTTAACTTTTTGATAAACTGTATTAAGTCATTACAAATCTCAAGCCATTTATTTTCCTTTTTTTTTTTTAAAATGCACCTTCAGAAGTACCGTAAGCTAGCATGTGTGGCCTCTAATTCTGCATATTTGTGAGAAAAAAAGGAAATTAAGCTATGCAATATAAAAGTGATACATCTTCCTAAAGAACATTCCAACTACCAAGACGTCAGCTAGAAAACAAAAGTATACTTAAAAGTAATGCTCCAACATTCAGTTTAGAAAAATAGTGCATCTTACCCCCTGTTCCAAGAACTTTCAGGAGTTCAAAGTTTTCAATGCCAACTTTCTCTGCATGGCCTGTCAAATTTGCTGAAGGAAAGAAAAAATTCACGTCAGATATGCAGTACACCAAAACATCATCCTGACATTTTACTACAGCTTCAGTAAACACAAGCTAGCAGATGAATGAAATAAGCAACACTAGAAGGGTGTTCCAGTTGCATACTGTTCTCTTTTAATTTGAAAGGCAAGGGAGAGCAATTTTCCTGCTGCCATTGGTTTCTCAGAGGTATAAAATCACAGAATATTAACTGAAGCCCATCTAGCTTGTATAGACCATTTTTCATCCCATCATCAGGCACCTGTGGAAAGAGTCTAGTTCTACCTTATCTGTAATCTCTAATCACATAGTTATAGGCAGCAACCAGGAAACCCCTTCGTCCTCGCACCCTGAATACTTTCATGTTCTTGGATTATATGGTTATGGATGACATAAGCAGAGCTCCAGTAACTATTGATGCATTTAACATAGCATTACTAAACCTATAAAGACTCTCCACTACTTTGAAGTAGGAAAGACCTTGAGTCTGCATAACCAGCAAGTCTAAAAATCAAAACTGCTACAAAGTTCTTTCATTTGTTGGGGAGGAAGAGGGTCCTACATTTCTACAAATCTATACCACTGAGGATTTGTTTTGTCTAACAGACATTTTTCTAAGTAGAAAAGTAAAGCTTTTGCTTTGTGGTATTTTTTTCTTTTATAAACTGTAAAAAGAAAGCCTTAAGCATTTCCTATTTTTTCCATCTTTAATTCCTATCATAATACTATCCATCCATTTGCATCAATATGACTGCAGGCCACTCAGCAAAGCTGCTCATCGAAATGATCCAGGTCAAAAGCAGTAAGGCAAAAAAATACTTGAGTTCGATTATTCTTAACTGAGTTCCCCAATCCACAGCTGCATGAACAGTTTTACTAGAACAATTATGGATGCAGCATCAAGCTGCAGAAGCTGGCGTGGCTGCTAAAAGAATGCCTCTCAAAGAGCAACTTCAAGCAAAACTGTACGCCTAAAGGCTAGTTAAAAAAAAACAAAACACCAAAAAAACCACACTAACAAAAACATCCCCAAAAAACCCTTAGGAAAGATGTGCAGGAAACTTTCAGTAGCAGCACCACAGATTTCAAATATAAACCACAGAATCATAGAATGGTTTGGGTTGGAAGGGACCTTAAAGACCATTGAGTCCCACCCCCCTGCCCTGGGCAGGGATACCTCCCACCAGACCAGGTTGCTCAAAGCCCTGTCCAACCTGGCCTTGAACACTCGGAGGGGTCTCTTAACTAAAAGAGGAAGAACTCTTTGATAGGAGATGCTGAAATTAACTTCATGCAACAGAAATTCTCATTTGGTTTCATATTTCTAAGAAACTTTATCAAGACAGCGTGTTTCCTGAATTAATTATTGATATGTATAGTTTATCTCTATTCACAGAACTGCAGTAACTCAACAACTCAAAAATATGAAGCTTGGAAAAGACATCTCTCTGCAAAGGACGAACAAGCATAAAAAAATCCAAACACTATATACATGAAAAAAAATCTTTGACTTACTCCAACAATCCTAGGAATCTGTACACATACACAAAATACATCTAGTTGGGAGAGCGTAACATTAGTGCTCTCATGCAAGTCACTGATGAAATCTCATCTAAAATATTATTTTCAATTCCTATTGTTTGTCTTTATGAGGGATTAATCAATCTTGGAGTAAGTGCGGAGAGGCCACTTGAAATTACTGAGAGATTAGAAAGGCTAAAAGAGCTTTCAGGATTTTTTCCCCCGTACAAACAGAAGTACACATGACAATAATTTTTGTAAATCTGAACAATCTACAAGCTATTCTAATACTGCATATAACAGGTAACAAAAGACAAAACCCCCCCAAAACATAGCACAGTGAAATTATTATTAGAAAAATATTACTTCTGTGATCAGTTCCATTTTAATTACCTGTACTAGACAAGACAGCATCAGAATAATTAACAAATCAATGAGGCAGTATGCACCACATGTTGAAGTGACACTTGCTGTACTATTTTCACTGCAAATAGGACAAATACTGGTGTTCCATCACAGTCAGTGCTGAAACCAGCAGCAAGGAAGATGGACCCACGTGCCAAGACAGGAGTAACCACAGGAAAGGCCAGACCGAGTTAGCGTCTACAGAATTACTGTGAGTCCTGTCACCGTCAGACAGCAGTCTGTCTTGAAGCAACTTAATATTACATATTACTCTTCTTAACAAGTGCTGAGAATGATACTCAATGTATACAGTTTCAAAACAGTGTCTTTCCTGCCAGGACAGCAGGAGTCAGGGACTATCCTAAAGAGACCAGGACTAGAGTGTCCACAGTTTTAACAAAGCAGCAGATGTCACTGATGAGATTCAGGACACAGAAATTCTCCAGATACTAGCTAAGCAAGTGGTGAATTCAGAGTGGGAAGGAATTTTTCGCTGAGAAATCCAGTGATTTGGATCTTCCATTATGGAATACTCCAGAAAGGTTTTACCATCTCACATCCATTAAGAGCTGTCAGCAGAAGACTTTTCAATTAAACACCCTTCTAGAAAGCAGAATAGTCATTTAATCCTGCCGTATTCTTGGAACTGAATAGGAAGACAGTGAAATAGAGAAATGCTGATCTCAACACACTGAAGATTTGTACTGTTGGCTATAGTCCTAAAACGAGATCAAGTCCTAAACCCAACCCATTAATCTAAACTGTACCATAAACTCAATTTAACTTGCATTCCACATTCAGTAACGTTAGTAAAACCTTTATGAAGTTACACAGTAAAACGCTGAGTGATTCCTAATTTGAATTGTTACGTACTTCTTTCGGTGTGAGCTGTAATTTTGCACTCTCCACTTAATCCCATTTTTACTTCCATTTAGGAAGTTTAATTGCATATAACAGGTAACAAATATATAAATACATACTTAAACATCTTTAAGGTTATTGTAATATTATTTTCATAGCAAAAGGGAAAAACTACATCATAAATAAGCATGTGATCACTATAAAATAAATCCTACCTCATTCTTTTTGTATTATACTGAGGAAAAGAGCCATCCCACAAGATCAGATAGCTAAAAGGTGTTGGGGTAGAGGTATGACAGGACACTTGAGACATACAAACTCTCCCTCAGAATTACTCCCTATAAAGCAAGAAGTAGAATTATCCTTAATAAACAAAACGCCAAACTAGATCTTCAAAGCTGCAAGAAGAGATTAACAATTCCCAGAAAGGGCTTCTCCCAGTGTTCCCACAGCTGGCAGTGGCTGGCTCCAGCAGCCAGACTCAGTCCACCTCTGAGGTCATACCCCGAGAAAAGCAAGCTGAACATGTCTGTGCCACATTCTTTCCAGTGACACTGCTGGAGCACTTCTTTGTCTTCACCTGCTGAAACCAGGCACAGCACTTCTCCATGTCCTAGCTGAGGTACAGTTTCTTCAGCACAACAGCTGTTATACCGACATTTCCTTCAACTTGCTTTCACGAGTACAAATCCCCAAAAAAATCAGTCATTCTATTGACCGGTCACCCCAGAAACCCAAAGACCCACTGCTGGAGGACCTTTCACAAGCAACGCTTTCCACAGTTACAAGACGACTGTTTCAAGTTCGAGAGGCTTTAAAGGGTCACAACAAGGCAGCCATTACTACTACCACCACTGACAGGACACCAAAAGGCTTCTCCCACCCCACAGACCTCACCATGCTGGGATTGGTATCAGAACCTGACTCAACAACTGCCTGTGCTACCTGCATGAAGACAACTACCTGTCAAGAATGCGAGAGGATGAACACTCTAGCATCTGGCTAGCAGTATCTCTAGCAATTAGCATCATAACGTTTCAGTGACACAGCGGTATAAAGGACGGTGCTACACAGTGAAAAAAAAGCAGTAAGCTGAGGGCACCTTCTAGGAGACAAGCTAACTGCAGAGGTGCCCAATTAGGACAAGCTTCCATTTACAGATTTTCTGCACTAGTCCACAGTGCGTGGCACTGGATCAGCATGATAGGGAGCATAGCTCACTGTTGCCCTCAACAGATCAATCCAAAAGCGAAGACTAAAGGGAAAGGCCAAGAAATCACGGCATCCATAAAAACAGAGGAAGTAGTGGCACTGGTTGCAATTACCACCTCTGAAGACACAAAGAAAGGAAATATCTAGAAATATTCCTGCTGAGAGGCAAATCTCTGCATACAGGGCACATGGAGATCAGCATTGTCATTCTTGGCCCCCAGGAAGTCGGACAGTGTGTTTAACTCTGGGAACCACAACAATGTCCTTCTGCTTGATGGAGGATCTCCAGATGACATAAGAGACATGACTGTTGCCTGCACTATACCTGAACTTTGAGATGACCAAAGTGAACTAAGAACTGGGCCAGCTGGTACTCTATTTGCTTTTCATTGTACTTTTATGACCTTCAGAAATAGTATTTCAACAGTGGTTGTTTTCAAGTTAAAATGTGCTGTGTCCTCTGCTTCTGGACTCCACTGCTTATAGGTTTTGAAGCAGATAGATGAAACTAGAGCTTCCCTCTACTGAGCCAGATCAAGCAACCTTCAAAGACAAGCTCTGCCTGAAAGCTGTGACTCGTCTCTGCTGTTCTCTGCAATGTGAGACCAGCTCTGCTCTTTTATTGAGCAGAACAACAAACCTCAGGCAATTCAAAGCAGAACAGAGAAAGCAAGAAGCAGAACAGAAGACAGTCTGTAGTATTTCAAACTATTATGTATCCAAGGCCTGGTACCAAGATCAACTTGATTCTAACCTGTTACTTCAGAGAACGGCCCGTCTCCACTCCCCTAACAGATCTACTTTAAGTCACAACAACAAAGAACAGACGATGTTTTCAAAGTTATATGAACACAAACTTGAGTTTATCCCTTACACAGAGTGAAGAGTGGGTGGTTTTCCTTGAAATTAAGCAAAACTAGCACATTCCTTCAAGGGGGAGAGGGGGGGAAACACACAACAAAAAACCCACAAAACCACCACGTAACAGAAACCACACAACTATTGCTTGTTTGACACTGAGGAAAATGCACCTAGGACTTTATACTGGTTTTCTGCTACATATAAAATTGTATTTTGATTCTAACTGGTTACAGGAACTGAGAACTATTTGTGAAGTCAAGAATATTCCACGGTCCTTGAAACCTGACAGATGACCAAGTAGTAATTGTCAGGTCCCTAAACAAGAATACCATTTAATCAGGACAGGGAACTATCTTACAAACTTAAAATGGAGATTAAAGAGCCGATCAACTCAAGGACTACCTATATTTTTCTTAGGCCAAAACAGAATTTAGAGAAAAAATAAAACACACACACAGTTCTGAACTCACATCAAAGAAGAGAAAACGCGACTCATCTTACTTCAAACTCTAGGATCACAACTAAGATGGGGTGGCAAGTGTTCATTCTCTACAATATTATGATTAAGGAGAAAACCATCTGAACTGAAAAAACTTTTCAAGATCTCGAAGTTGCTGATCCCATTCCAGAAGGCCTGGAAGCCAAAACTTTGCACAGCCAAAGATGACAAAGACCTATGAAGTACTAGCGAAGCAGAAGGCAGCATGTAGAAATTCAGAAGCATGAAATGCTGTGGGAAACATGACAAGAAACAATTGTTACCATATGAAAATAGACTGAGGCTGCAGAAGACCATCCCACCAGTTATCATTTGTACATCAGAAACTGAAATAAAGACAAAAGTGTGGAATTCTGAGACCCAGACCCACAGTAGTCGGAACTGGAAAATGCTCCATGTTAAGATGCATTTGCATCTATCATGAGCAGCCCTTTTGCTGTTACAGAGGTGTTTTTGCTACGAGGTTGTCATTACTGTGAGATGAATCACTACGAGGTCACTAAGATTCAACCTCGAAGCACCTCCACGGTTAGCAAGAAGCTTAATGTGCAGTTAACACTATGCATCACATAATAGCCAAAAAAACCCAAATGTAATTAGGCAACCTGCTAATGAATAAACTTGCTATATATAATCTAATACTCAACAGAGCCGAAACAGTCAAAGTAACAGATATCTAAAGACTGTGTATACTTTTTCAAACAAGAAATTAGTTCTAAGTACAAGGTATGAATCAACTTTGGTCTTGTTGATCATCAGAAATCAGTAAAACACACCAAAAAAACCCCCAGTTTATTCAAACACAGGCACTTGTGTGTTAAAATAACAGAAAATGGATTTATTTATCAACAAAAGAAGAGTAACTGACAATTTAAATTTTGATGGAATCTATTTACATATTAGCTTACGCAGACATTAACCGGGAAACTTAAAAATTATCTTCAGAATTATCCTCTCTCAGATAAAGCTTTTATAACCATCTGTCCAAGCCAGCATAAAATATTTGCAGATGCCAACAAAAACTGGGAAGAGGAAACAGTCACAATAGATCTCCAAGCAAAACACAAAAACAAGTGAAGTGACTGTGTGTAAGGCGAGTCCTTCACGAACCAGGCCATCTGCCTATCTACAGAATGAGTCAGAAGCAAAGAAGTGTTCGTAGAGCTCGCACCTCATCATTAGGATTGTATAAGGGTTAAAAAAAAAAAAAGGGGGAGAGAGAGAGAGAAAGAGAAAGAAAATGTTTACCATAAGATATGAAATGATGCCAAGCAATAAAGGGGATCCAACATCAATATTTACATGGAGCATATAGCGGTAAATCACACCCTCACATAGCCAGGCTTCCTCCTAAATTTAAGCAACTCCGGCAAGTGTTTTCTGAATTGCCTCCCGAATAAAATCCCAAAGTGCATTAAGGTGGCATATAATTCTCCTAACTCTCCTGTGGAATCCAGAATGAGCTTTTAAACCATCATATTTAGAATACACTGGAACAAAGCTAAACAGGCTGACAATGAAGACTGTGACTTCTAGTTCTCGTTTCTATTTGATATTTTAAAGAATATCACTGAGGCAACGAGAGCAAAATGAGCAATGGTCCCAGACCCTTTAAGAGATATTTTTAGCCAGGTTTGTTAGATTCCAAAGCCTGGGAAAAAAGCAAACAACAGATCAAAAGTCAATCTCCTCCTTCATAATCAGAACTTATCATAATCAAAGTTACTGAGAAGATAATTAAAAATAAATTCCTAGACTACAAAACATTTTTTACTAGTATCGATTCTATAAAGAGTAAAGTTCAGAGATTTAAGTTGTATTAAGGATGATTCATAAAATTACTCTCTTTATACTTCCCACAGTAATATGACAGCACATACATTTTAGTGCTTAAAAGAGAAAAGTAGAAGTAAAAGCAATCCAAGCTTTGAAATACTCAACTATTAATCTATGCTTATGTCTAAACAATATACAGAACTAATACAGAGTCAAATAAAAAAAAAATAATAATCTGCATCTTACAGAAAATATTATTTTAAAAGTATCTTTAAACTTTCAGAAGAAAGTTTCCTTTAAAAAATTAAAAAATAGAATACTGTAGAGGTACCAGTTGTAGCTTCATAGCCAAGGTTGAATACTCCATTTAATGCATGATTCATCATGGTTTTTTGCCATAGGAATTTTCACAATGCTTTCCAGTTTACAAATAAATCCATTCTAGCTTAAGTTCTCATTCAAGAAGGGGTAACTAAGAATTTGCAATATTAAACCCTTCAAATAGTCCATGTATTTGTTGTCCGAAACCTTTTATAGTTTTGTACTGAATTATAAGTTAGACTATTTGACTCAAGTGGAAGTTCCTCTGCCTCTGGAGCTCTGCAGCCCATTGCTGCATTAACTTCTGGGCTATACGTGCCTTTTCACATCAGGTGTTACAGTCAGAGAAACTGCAAACAAGTTCTTTAGTCCAAAGTTTGTGATAACATTAAAATGAATCCAGTATCCTCTTCAAAACAGGGCTTGCCAGAAGGACAAAAACAATGTCTCAAAGCGAAACAAAGAACAAAAATACTGCCCCTTGCCCATACATTCATGGAACGCCTGGAAGTTCCCTTCAAGATCCCAGTTTTGCTAATCTCTGCCTCTCACTGGGCAAAGCAGGGAGCACACAATACTCTGAAAGATGGGCAATCTCCTACCTAGTCACATACCTGAAGGGTCAGGATCCTTTGATCCTTTTTTTTCCTTCCCCCCAAAAAACAAGAGCTACGACAGAAGAGGAAATCTCACTGTTAACAGTTCTGTTTCTTTCTTACCTTCCCACATCACAAGTCTTTTCCTCTCTGCCCATATACTTTCCTATCACAAATTTTTTTTTCCTCTAACAGGCTTTACATTTGCTATTGTTCTAAGGCATTACCAGGAAACAAAATGTGAAGAGGCAACGATATTCTTTTTTCACTGTCAATAATACATAGCTTCTTATGTCTCCAAAAAGATTAGAAGCTGTACTAACTCTGAGGTTAGCCTTCAAAAATAAAACCTTTTCCTTTATAAGATTCCAAAAACAAATGCTGCAGAAAAATTCATTGTCTTATTATTTCCACTGGAGAGCTTCAGTGAGAATCAGTTACCACTCCCACCGTTTGATCCTTGGCATATTTTTTCTTCTACTTTCTGAAAAGAGAAGGCGATTCCACTTTCCCCAAAAACTCATTTCCTTCCCAAAGTGAGAAAAAAAAAGATGGTGAACATTCTGAAGTGTCTGAATCGCAAGGTTTCAATCAAGGACAAAATGGTTTGTGTGACAGGAGAAGAAAGAAGAAAAAAAAAAAAGTTGCTAAATATACTAGGAGAAAATCATTATTAACTGAAATGTGTCCTAAAAGTCACTGCTGCGTCTTATCTGCAAAATAACCAACTGAAGGAACAATCACCAAAGCATATACAGGCTTACAGTTTCCCAACATGCTGATTCTTTGCATCATTAAAATAACATAGATATACAGAGTGGTATAAAATAGATATACAGAGTCCAATACTTGTAATACAGCAAATCACATGGCGTCTCACAGAGGCACTCGAGTGTTATGCACCACAGTTCCTCCCCTATCACAGATCCCATCTACATGCCTATGAAGTGATGTTTTTTTCTGCAATTGCTTTTTTTTGTCACGCAACAGAGGAGTTTCAGAGCCCTAAGAACATGGGATGCAGAGCTAAAATTAAGGTTGACCCTAAATGTCAAAGCCAGCACTGTAATTTTAAAGTCAAAGTTTAAAATAAGTCAAACTGTGGTGTGATAGGGTTAACAATCAGCTGAGAGCTGAGTAGAAATAGCTCTACATATGCTTTAACTGTGCCTTTTCATATGCCGCAATACTTGCTCGAAAGCAACAACAATCACCTGTTTCATTCTTGAAGACATGCATTTAATCTTAAATTAAAGTTTTATAGTATGTTCACTTACTCACTTGACCGTCATCAATGCCTGTCTCCAACTAGTTTAATATTTTTAGAGAAATTGCAAGAGCTAAGTAATTTTAAATGCAAAGTATAACTGTAGGTTCACCCTCATTTAGTTGATCTGAATACACAGTTCTTTGTACTTTGAGTTTGTTATCAAGAGGTTCAAGCAACAACTTCCACAATATGAAAATGAGACACTCCCTTCTCAAAGAAGCCACTATTTCTACCACAATAGTACACTCTTTCAAAGCACTGTGGAGACTGACCTCTTTTTCATCCGCTGACAGCTACTTTCGATACGTAATTTTAAATCATTCAATTAGTCATAGAGCCAGCAACATCACAGAAACAACACCGAGATGAGGGGAACACTGGAATCTAATCAAATCATACATTAAAAAGATATTAATGGTATACAACCTCAGTATGTAAGAGTGATGAAGATCCTGTGGCTCCAACTCCAGCTCTTGCACATCCCCTCACCCTCTTTCCCAAAATGAAGCAAAAGCAAATAATCAGGCTGCATGCTTTAAAACTGCAGTGAGTTGACCCTAGCCAGTAGTGAGGCATCCACACAGCCAGACCCTGAGGAAAATATCCAAAGCATCCTACAGATCTATATATTTCTATACAAACAGAAGCTGTGTGCGATTTTTCTCCTCAGATTACCATATATCTCTGTGCATTGTGTAGAGACAAGTTCTGAAACAGTATCTCAATACGTCTTGCATAGAGATGACACTATTGACACCTTCAGGAGTAGGAGTCTCCCAGGAGTACATGACAGAGCAGCTCCCTCCTCCACCCTAATGCTCCAGAAATAGACGAGCCATTGCTAGAAAGCATTTTTCAGAAAGCAGAGTTTTCTAAATACTTGAGAAGAGAATGAGAAGGGGAGAAGCAATTGATTCCTATTAAGCTGAACTTCAGAGCCTTAGAAAAACACAAGCTTGAGAATTTTTAAATTAAAAGTAGCAGTACTTCCTGAATCTATAAAGCTTTAAGAGCAGGAACAAAATCAAAATTGCTTATTATGCTATATTAGACAGCTCTTTATCTAGTTTATATGAATGCGTTTATTCTTCAAACTATCTTTAAATAACTGTGTCACAGGGGATATGTGCTGTCTCCACTTTTATAGAAGAAATCTAGACATATCCGGGTAAATACACAGAATAAATGTGTTCCACTTCCCTCTACCCCTTTTTCTCCTGCCCATTGCAATCTAGCAACACCCCATGAGACAAGTATGTTTTCCACCCGCTCTCTCGCTTTCTGCTTCTTGGAAGAAGGAAACTCCAGTCCCTTTGGTTTCTGCGTAGCTATCAGGAAGAGCGCCGGGTTTTTTTTTGGTTTTGGTTTTTTTGTTGGTGTTTTTTTTTTTTGAAGCTGCAGTGATAGCTCCGTTCCACTGGGGCACCTCCACCGTGCCCCTAGACCCGAGTGACAGGGGGACAGAAAGCTGAGAGTGACCAAAGAGACCCAGCACCACCACCCGCCTTCCCCACGGGCGGATGTCAGCGACGTGAACCCGGGGGAGGGGGGGGGGACGGTTCCCCCCAAACTCCTGAGATGAACAGCATCATACACTCACTTTTACTTCATCATAAAGAAAAAAAAGAGGATGAAAAAAAAGGAATGAAGGACATGGGTTAATAGCACCTCCATTGTTAACACACACAGAGACTGTGAGTCTTCGTTATGTTTTAAAAGCACTTCTAAATCAACAGTAAAAGACAGATTTACTGCAGCATTCAAGTTGCCTGGAAACTTCTGAGAAGCAGAGAGTCCCTCTTAAAAAAATATATAAAGATCTTCCCCAACAAAACAACCTACGACAGAGCATTTCTGCTCTATCTTGAAAGGTCGTATTTATCTCATGTGTCGGAACTACTTCTCCAGAGAAGGTCTTAGAGGTAACTACTGAGCTACAAGAAGATAGAGAGACCAGAGAAAAGCCAGAGAACTCTGCAGTTTCGTGCTGGCACATTCCCCTCCCTCCAATTCCGGCATTTCACCGAGGTCAGAGAAAAGCTGTCACTTAAAACGACATCATTAAGGAGTGCAGCAAACAGTCGTGTGTCGCCCCCCCCCCATACTGACATAGCCATTAATGTCAAACATACAATTAAAAAAAAAAAAAAGAGAAGAAATCCAAAAAAAAAAAAAAGAATGGCTAAGCCTTATCTCCTTTAAAAGCGCCAAACACCACTGGGGAAGTGGGACAGGGGAGCCAAATACGCAGCAGAA